>VXAY01003144.1:178547-290856 GCA_013399855.1 Oxyruncus cristatus | reverse complement strand
GCCGGCCCGGCCGGGGGGAAGGGGCGGGGAGGGGCCGGGGCCGCGGTAAACAAAGGTCGGGCCGGGGCCGGGCGCACCTGCCGGGGCAGAGGGCCCGGCCTGCCCCGTACCCACCTCTGAAGTTCTTGATCACGAGTTTCTTGGAGGAGGCGGTCGCGCCTCCGCCGCCTCCTCCTCCTCCCGCTGCGCGAGTGGCGGTGGCGGCCAGCGAGGCGGACTTGGTGAGCCCGTTGGTGTGCCCCACCAAGGCCGACAAGTGCGGCTTCTTCTGCGGCTCGTCCGCCATCTCCGCCCCGGGCGCCGTGTCCGGCCGGGACAACGCGCTGGGCTGGGCCGGGCCGGGGCCGCCTGGTCCCCGCCTCCGCTCCCCTCCTCCTCCGCCGCCGCCACCCAGCCGCCCTCCCCCACTGTCCGCGGGCGGCTGCCAAGCGCCGCCGGGCTGGGAGGCAGCGACAGCCGACTGCCCGCCCCAGGGCGCCTCGGCGGCCGCCTCGCCATGCGGGTCCGTGTCCGTGCCCGGGTCGCCCGTGGTGCTCGGGCAGTGGCAGCTCCGCTCACAAGATGGCTCCCAGGCCGGGGCAGCCGCCCGTGGGCCGGGCGGGCGGCGACAACTCCTCTCGCCATCGCCTTGCAGCCCCTCGGCGCCCCCCGCTTCTTCTCCCGGCTGTGCCTGCTGGTAGCCGCCGAGGGGCGGCCGGAGCAGGACCCAAAGAGCAGCCGCACATCCCGTCCAGAACAGCCACCGGCCCTGCTCACCGGCTCCCCCCAGCCCGGCTCAGACAACCGAGTCCAGCCTGCCCGGGCATGGAGCGTATCCTTGTCTTACACGCCTCCATGGCGTTAGTGCCCTTAGGAGCAGCCTTTTCAAGAGTTAAATGCTCGATTCAACTTTTTTGACCCAAGTTCAGCAAAAACCCCCACGGAGCGCTCCCACGGGAGCGCAGCCAGCGAGGAGGGACGGGAGGAGGGCGCTCCAGCCCCCGCGCTCTACCAGGCAAGTGACTGGGGTCTCCTGCCAGTAGGGTCCTGTCACACGGGGCTCACGGCAGGCACCGCCCGCCACCTTTACGAGCCGCCGGTCCGTGGGCCAGCGGGGGTCCGGCGATGCCTACGGGGATAAACACCACCCACACACCTACGAACGAACAGCGCGTCCGAGCGCACGCGGCTTATCTCTGACGCGCCGCCTCTGTCCCGCCCACCGCGCTTTCCCATTGGCTACCGGGGCTAAGTCACGCCCCCACAGCCCTCTGTGGGCGGGGCAAAGCGCGGGAGCAGCGATTGGGGGTGGAGTGGGGAGGCTGTCACGTGACCCTCCCGGCGGCTGCCGGAAGCTCGAGGGGAGTTCCGGGAAGCGCCGCGGCGGGGCTCGGAGGTGGGAGAGTGTTGGGATTCTTGCCTTGCCTGCCTACGCTTTAATGGCGCACATCACCATAAATCAGTATTTGCAGCAAGTAAGCTATATTTTTTCTAATTTTTTTTGTGGGCGCTGAGTATGGGTGTAAATGCGTTGCTGTGAATAGGTTGTCTTGTTTAAGAAATAGAACGAGCGATGTGGTGAAGAAATAGATTTCTTCACTCTGTATGAAGCACGCCGTCTGAGTGCCAAGGGCCTGTACCTGGAATACCCGAAAGGTGCGATGGTTTCTGATGTAACGGATAGCGAGGCAATTTATCCATGAGAACCGACACGAAAGGATGGTGAGAGCGTGCAGGAACAGGTGCAGCTCAGGGATTCGAAAAGCACAGGGATTTAAGATCAGAAATGCGGAGACACCGAGTGTATGGCGGGGAGG
Organism: Oxyruncus cristatus; assembly: GCA_013399855.1. Lineage (NCBI taxonomy): Eukaryota > Metazoa > Chordata > Aves > Passeriformes > Cotingidae > Oxyruncus > Oxyruncus cristatus. The sequence goes on along the minus strand of VXAY01003144.1, from coordinate 289,060 downwards.
ATGAAGAGATGAGACCAGAATCATAGGGACACCATCTGGACTGAATTGTCAGCGTTAAGCTTTTAATGTCCACTCCTGGTTCTGTCTGGACCATTGCATTTTCTTCACTGTTATCTTACTTCACCTGACATCAGTCAAGTCAGTTAAGTGAAGGGCACAAAAAGAGAGCAACTGTTTGGGTTTTAGTCTCCAAAAATGGAGCGTATTTAGATCTCTCTGGACAACTGTCTGCTCTGAAAAGTCAGCATCTTGCCCGGTTGACAGTATGTTGAATATTTAATAGGAAAAAACTACTTAAAATCCACAAAATTAGCTCTTCCATTTCCTGAAGGAAAAAATCCCTGCCAATTTTTGAAAGAGTTTAAGCACTTGATTTTCCCTCTTTTGCTGATATTTTAGTCTATAATTTTTTCCCATTTGATATGAACTTTCTATACAGCAACAAGATTTTTTTTTTTTCCATATTAGGACACAAAAATATGACAAATAAAGCCCAAACAGTGGGAAACAAACTCGTAAGAAGTAATATCTAAAGCTACTTCTGCAACTGAAGAAATTTCCACTTTGATGCCACAATAAGCTGTTCAGGCAGACTAATGTTTACAAGGAGTTGTCTTTAGCAGGAAGCAGAATTAAACCATTCTCCCACAGAATATAACATTTACAACCTTAACAGATTTCAGAAGTGTTCTGTATAGATGCCAGTCTAATATCAGATATTGCCTTTGGAATGATCTTAGGTCTGCCTGACTTTATTTTAAAGCATTGCTCAAAGATGTAACTTCACATAGGTGTTTGATGCCCATGAGTCCAACTGGAATATGGCTCACAACTGCTGTTTCACAATGCTAAGCTAATGTATGTTGTATGGGGATCCTCTGGTTTGCTTGTATCCTACAAATAAGGAAAAAAAACCCCACAATAGTGTTCCCCTTGCCTTCTCTCTGGGACCTTTTTGAAAAACAGGTGTATTGAAAATACAGAGTTACTCATTCAGTTTTAAACCTTTAAAAACTCAGATTTGAGTTGATATTAATGAGGATAAACAGTGGTAACAGGAAGGTGGCTTCTGTAGTTGTGTAAATATGTTGTGTGCATGTTGCTGGATTTTGTTGTGTAATGAGGCTGTTTACTTTGGTAGGTACAAGAAGCCATTGACAGCAGAGATGGACAATTTTGTGCGGAATTAGTATCATTTAAACATCCACATGTAGCAAACCCAAGACTACAGGTGAGAATCTAGTTTTGACCTTTCTTTTGCTCTGCTTTCCGTTGTCCTAGCTTTCTATGTGGGTTCCTTTCCACGGGAGATAAACCTCAGAAACCTGTTTCATAGGCCAGAGCAGGATCCCCTTGTAGTTTTGCTTCTCTTTTCTTCTTACAGGGATATTCTATATTTCTTTTTTTTTAAAATTATTTTGTTTTGTAAATGGCTCTTCGTGTTCTGGGTAGGTACAGTATTGAAAGGCCTTTCTCACCAGGCCTGCATTAGTTATTAACATGACAGAGTGGAAGTGACTATAAAGAAAAAGAGCAGTGGGAAGGAGGGGCCTGGTGTTTGTGATCTGTGCATCTCGGGTGCTTTTACTTAAGGCTGGCTCTGATCAGGTTCTGGAGACAGAATGCACAGTAGCAATTCATTGCACTGAATGTAATTTTTAATATAACTTAAGGTTCTGATAGATGCCACGATAACAGATGGTCTCCAGAGGTCCCTTCCAACCCTAACAATTCTGTGATTCTGTGAAAACTGCCATGACAAAATATCCATATGATACTCTGTTTCTGGTGCATTGGATGTTCCTTTAATGTTTCGTTTTATTCTATACTTAGCTTCCATCTCCAGAGGAGAAGTGTCAACAAGTTTTGGAGCCACCATATGATGAAATGTTTTCAGCCCACTTAAGGTAAAGATGGACGTGGAATGTAAAATCAGTTGAGAGGCATCCTGCAGGGATGGGAAAGGAGATATCTCTAAGTTTACTTACTTGTTTTAAAGGGCTTACATCTGAAAACTTGGTATTTATTAGTCTTAAAAATAATGCAGGAGCTGCAGGAAATAAAGACTTTCTGTCTCCTCTCCATATGAAGTTTACTCTATGTATCTGGTGTATAGCCTTTGGCACAGCTTTGGTTTCAGTGTTTCCCTTGCTCTGTGTGTACTAGCTACATAAGAATTTTCAATGAAATAAATAAGAGAAACACTTTAAAATGCATAAAAGTACTCTTAAGACAGCTGTAGTACCTAAGTAATTCTGTGAGACTTTTATTTTAAAAAAGTCTGCATTGACACAGTCTTTAGTTCTCTTTCAACAGTCTTGGATTTTTGTTTTTTATCTAATCTTGGTGACCATTTCAGTAAGCATTAGCTTAATAAAGCAAATCCTCATCCATCTCTTGGATCAGTTTTCTACAATTATCAAGCTTAGTGCTCTGTTAAAATACTTGTGCGATTTTGTTTGGAATGTTCTAATCACACTTCTGTGTCTCTTAAATAAACTGTAAAACTTTATGCCTGTTAAGAGACAAAAAGAAATATTTGTTTTATATATATTTTCTGATACACTAATGCACCATTTCTTTGACAGGTGTACTTATGCTGTTGGAAACCATGACTTTATAGAAGCCTACAAATGCCAGACAGTTATTGTCCAATATCCTTTTCCATAAATCTTGTGTATTGCTTTCAGATTAACTCTGTCTTCTTGTAGAATAAGTTCTCCTTATACTTTCTAAAAATCTAATAGAATGTGACTTGCTTCCACTTCAGCTGCTTAGGTTCCTAAGCAAGGAAATCCAGATACACTCTTCTTTCAACTTTCTGTAGCACTAAGAAGGAATCTGTCACTTGGTTCTCAAATAGAAAATTAATTTCTCCCAGATTATAGGAGATCCTCTAATCATTAATATACCTTGCAGTTTCTACTTGGCTAGAGGGGAAAATAATTATAAAGAAGCTTCTATCTTATCTCTGGCCAGTGTTTCTTGCTGCTGCTGCTGCTGCCACATGAAGGAGTGCATGGCTGCGCTCACGTTCTTCCATAACGTCTTAGCATCCTTACTGCTGAACTACTTGATGGTTTTTTGGTTTCTAGTCTTTCATGTAGTAATATATGGTACCATTCAACTGCTGTTTCTTAAATATGTGCTTTGTGTCATGGCATTTTAAATTCTCCTGAATACATTACATCTTTCCTGCGAGCATTTCAGGCACATAAAGAAGAAAATTGGTGAGTACATCATAGAAAGGTATTAGAAACTAGACTCCTCTTTTCCATCTAATACCGTAGTAGTCAAATAAAATTATGTCCATAGTTTTTATTTATCCTTAGTGATGCTTAAATCCAACCTAATTACTTTTGCTGCATATTTGAGTTTTTATGTTCAAAAGTGTGAAAACTAAACATCTGCGCCTAATTTTGTAGAATGGTTCATGAGTGAACGTGTGAAGAGTTTGTTCAAAGTGAATTGGTATTTTATTAAAGTTACAGTAAAAAGAGCTTCAGAAATAATAATTCCAGTGTAGGATTTCTTAAATGCTGAGAACTTGAAGAATTTTCCTTTTAAAAAGTGCATCCATCTTTATTTAAAGATTAATTTATACTTTTCTGGTTTTATGATCAACTAACAAAGTCATTGCTTTTTTCTCATGTTTTACTTATTGCATGATTCACATATACTAAGTAGATTATGTTTTACTTTTCCAGGGCCTTACCTATTATGTATGCTGTAGCCCTTGATCTTCGAATTTTTGCTAATAATGTAAGTAGATGTGATTAACAACCTCATTGCTTTTACCTCTTCAGTATTTCTACAATGGAAATTTTTTTAGACTTTATTGCACAGCCTAATTTTGTTCTTTAACTCATTATTTAGGGTATTGTTTACAGTCTAAATTCATCCAGTCCTATTGAAAAATGAGGTTGCTTGTTCTGGCCATCTCTCATTTGCAGCTTTAAGTGGAGGGTTTCTGAGGACCTGCATGCAACTCCCAGCGGTTGCTTAGAACTTATGAAGGGATTGAGTACTTCCTTTAATGAGTAGCATATGTCACAACTCACTATTTCCATGTGTTATCCTTGGGATTTGGTGGGAATCTTTGTAAGGGTGCAGGTATCACAGGCAACTGAGCTAATCTAACCATTCTCCACATCTGAAGAGGGGAGTTTCTGCTCCTTTCCCCTTTTCCAGCTGTGTGCACTGCTTTTGATGCTCATTGGAGCCCTTTCTGAGCTATACAATTGCTGACATGCAAATAATCCCCGAATTTACATTTTTCTTCTGATGGTGAATTGAAGTAGCTTGTGAAAAGATCTATTGAGAACTGCTAGGCCAAGGTAAGTGACAGAGTTGTGATTTGCTCTGAGGCACTTTACCTGAAGAGGTAAAGTATAAAGTTCAATTTAGGTTAGAGTTTGATAATATCCAGGTTTTTTCATAATATCCACTCAGCACTTTCTTTTGCTCTTACCACTCTTACCCATGAAACCACACTTATGACATGCTTGCACAGAGAATATTTTTTTGTGTGTGTGGCTGCTCTGTAACAAGTCTCTGTTCTCAGTCTGAATGAGACAAAGCCATATATCTGAGCTGCATGAGAAAGGGAAATGCTGAATCAGTCATACTGGAAGTGTTTGGACTCTCTCTTCTAACAGTAGTATATTTAAAGGATGTGGATGCAGAAAAGACTTCTGCAGGATGTATTTCCATTTCTTTTCTTTATGTTTCAGCTAATGAGAATGCAAGCACTATAATAAAACTTTTTAGAAAGTAATAAATACCTACCTGCTGTGTTTTTTCTGTTGAAGTTCTGCATAAGTCAGTGCATGGATCTTTCCCATGTGTTGACAACTGAATTCTTTTTTTTTCTCTTGCTATTGTAACAAAAAGTTTTATGTTTATTCTTGAAGTCTCTGGTTTCAGCATTGTACATTACTGCTGGAAAATTTTGAGTATGGTTTAGAAATAAAATCTAGTCTTCATGGCTGTGGAGAGAAACTGAATAATGAATTCTAAAACTCAAAGTCCATAATTTTTTCCAGACTCTTGGTCTTTGTAAACTTGAGTTGAAGTGTTAGTGCTCCAGTTCAGGTATTGAACCTGAATTTAGGTTTCTGAGACCTGTGTATTTTCAAAGGACTGTCCTCCTGTGCATTAGGCTTGACACATGTTCAGGAGCCTCTCCAAGTGCTTTCTTTTATTCTGTGAGCTTGACTGCCTTCTAGCTTTGGGACATAGCAGGTATGACAAATCTATTACTGTAATACTCTATGAAATGCTCTATTAAGGAACTAAACTGTTTGCAAACCAGGATGTAGAATTACATATTGTTTCTTGCTGTGTGATTCTAGGCAGATCAACAGCTTGTGAAGAAAGGGAAAAGCAAGGTTGGTGACATGTTGGAAAAAGCAGCAGAACTACTGATGAGCTGTTTTCGAGTCTGTGCCAGTGACACGTAAGTGAAAGACCCTCTATAGAACTTGCACTATTAAATTGCTAAGAACTTAATGAACTTGCTTTTCCCACTTACTAAGGCCATATATGGGTAAGAATGAAGACTTCTGAGTCTTGTTTCCTGTAATTTTTAGTCTGTTCTCTCTTGACTGTTAACTAGAGATGGAGAGCCCTTGCTTCAGGCTGCATTCACAGCAGATGTTGTTGGGAGGTACTGATTATGTCCCTGTTATTCAGAGAAGATGATTAGAGCTTTTGTGCCCTGCTCAACTGTGAAGTTTGCTCCATTAGGCTTAGATGGAAAAGCCTAATGAAAGATGAAAACTTTGGTTTCCAGTCTTTGCAATTTTAACACTTCTGAAGTGGAAAAATGCTTATTTCCCAATCATTCATCTCAAGTATTGTAAGTCACTGCTGTGCTAGTGTATGTGTTACCTGCAGACTAGAGTGAGAGCCATCTTGCAGATGGATAGTACTTTGCATGATGTATTTTCATGGCCTTGAGAAAAAATGTAGCAGAGGTATTTATATGAGAACACATGTTCTGTTTTGACAGTGCGGATATGGTTTAAGACATAAAGAGTTTAAGGAATTTGGCATTGACTTTTATTTTCAGACACGTATGTTTACCCTAAAAATACATAAAATATCTATTGAGTGAACTTACTATGAAGACGAAACAGTTATTTTCTTAAAGGGTTCTGTACTAGTAGATTTTTTTCTTTTTTCTTATGACAGTCGAGCAGGCATTGAAGACTCCAAAAAATGGGGCATGTTGTTTCTTGTGAATCAGCTGTTTAAAATTTATTTTAAGGTAGGGTTCAAGTCTGGTAAGCTGAGTTTTGTATTTCATACTCTAAATCAAACCCACCCTTTTTTATATGATGCTGTTTATCTACACTCTCTAAGTAAAATGCAATTTATTTTTTTTTTAACAGATCAACAAACTCCATCTCTGTAAGCCCTTAATTAGAGCAATTGACAGCTCAAATCTGAAGGATGAATATAGTATGGCACAGCGAGTTACATACAAATATTATGTTGGACGCAAAGCCATGTTTGACAGTGACTTTAAGCAAGGTACTGTGTTCCAGTAAGACACATTGAAAGTCTTTTTGCTTGGTTTGAAATCTGGCTGATGATGTATGTGACTCAAAACATAAGTAGAAGATGCAGTTGTGTTTGCATAGATTAAAGGAAAGTCATGCTGAAAGGTACAAGGCCCAGAGGCTGACTCAGAACAGAGATGAAATTACGTGACACTTCTAATTGTAGTATATGTCCAGATTTAAAATATTTGTGTCAGTGAGGTTCCCTGTAGTCTTATGCATTATGTGTGTGCATTACAAAATGTATGAGCATCCAGAAGAATAGGTTTGTAAAAGGTTTCACAAAGGAGGCTTTGCGGTTCTTTTGTCCTTTTCATGTTGCTGTGGGCCATGTAGGAAATCTTCAGCAAACTGTAATATAGATATTAGTTGCTTGGTGCATTGATTTTTGGAAGATGTAGAAACTGCTTTTCATAGATTTCTAGTAGATTTCACTAATAGAAATGCTTCTAGAGGTAAGGTGTACAACTTCATCATTAACTGAAGCCCCTGACCAAACTCTATTCTGGAGCTGGTTTTATTACTCTTAACAGTGTCTTCTGTCTGTCAGGCTCATCATTTTTATCTGTTGTTGGAAACTGCTGAGAGATTTTCGTGTTGTTACGCTGTGTGGTCTTGCTGGCACATTTCTGCAGCTCAGCAGATGCATGCATTGCATGCAGCTTTCATCCACTGAAGAACCTAATCTGAATTTAGAGAATAGAGTGCTGTATTATCAGTGCTTCTTAAGATTCTCTGCTCCTGTAATAGGAGCACAATACTATTACTGAAATGAGCTGAAAATTCCAATATTACTTGTAACTGTTATGTCTGACATCCAGACCTTGGCACGTTTTCTTTGACTTTCTGAAGGAGAGCATACTTTTCTGGTAATACTTTGTATTTTGTGTGAATCTCTAGTTTTTCTTAATGTCTTTTGATTGGTGTGATTATTTTTTATGTAATTTCAAATGTCGTGCTCAAGCTAGGGGTGGAAGATTGAGCACAGAACTTTGATTACAGTTTTAATCCATTTTTTTTGTTGACTCATGTTACTGGTGCTTTCGTTTGTGTCTGCAGCTGAAGAGTATCTGTCATTCGCCTTCGAGCACTGTCACCGATCAAGCCAGAAGAATAAAAGAATGATTTTGATCTACCTGCTGCCAGTAAAAATGTTGTTGGTGAGTAGATGTTACTCTTCTAAATAAGGGGAGAAAGGGGACACACACAGATAATAAAATTGATGCTCCGTATTGTTCTCAGTTTTCCCTTACTGGAATTCGGAGGCTGTGTTTTACCCTTGTAAGAGCCAGCATATGCACACTTTGTTGTTTGAGGATAAAAAACCTTGAGCTGTCATTTATAGCAAAACAGGAAAGGAGAAATGGGGGGGTGGAAACACAGACAAACAAACAAATCCCTCCCGCCCACCTTAACAAAACCAACCTTTCCCTCCATTCCCCCTACCTTCCTCCCACCCCTCCTGAAGGTGCAATCTGATGATATTTCTGTAAGAAAGATATCTTCAAGTATCTTTGAGTTCTTTGGAGAAGCACATAACAGTGTAACTTCTGTCATGTAGCAGTGTGCTTCTCTGGTGATCGGCTTCACAGACAAGCCAGGAAATGTGTGGATTCACTAGGACAGATTGATCTGCTTTTTTCATCTAGTGGAAGGAAGGAGGACATGCAAACAGATGACTGAGGACTGTTGAGAGGGGTTTACCACAGCCACAGCCTATCTTTGAGTTTTCTATTTGTACTTTGTATATTTGCCCATGTCAGAAGAGTCATGAGGTAGAGCATTTTGGTTTTGAAAAACTCACTGAAGACTGGTTAGCATGTGATCATTTTGTGTTTCTATTAAAAGAATGAAACACATCTGTTTCTTGTTCCTGTCCTTTCCCATGTGCTGTGTTAACATTTGTGTATCCCTGAATTAGTGGGATTATGCTAACAATTAATTCAATGTAAGCGAGGGGACAAGAACTAGACTTTAGAGTTTCTTCTTCCCTGCCCTGTTACAGAAGGTGTCCATGGAGAATGTCATCACCTGCCTCTGTTGAGTTGCCATCTTTCACCTTTGCCACAACCTGTTTGTGACCACTCTCCCTTTTCCATTCAGTGCTCCCTTTCCAGTCCCTTGCTGTGTCCAGTGGGTAAAGGGGAAGCACAGTGGGTATGATAATTGGCTTCGCTTTTCCAGTTTTTATTGATTGACTGTTATTGGTTACTTTCAGATCAATCAATGGTAGGGTTGATAAAGGAAAACTAACAGTCTTCCTAAAACTTTGTCCCAGTCCTGACTGGGTGCCTTAAACTGGTGGATTTGGTAGTGCCTAGAATTACTGTGGCTTTTCTGGAGCAGTTCTAATGTACAAGAGGCACTAAAGAAACTAGATAAAGGTCACTGTTTTTATAGTTACTTTTTTTAAATCAGAGCCTAAACATTAACACTAACCTTAGATGTTGTTTTTTTTAATTCCTAGCAGCTCTCAAGTAAACATGCAGCTGAGTTCTGCTCTCAGCTAATCCTCCATCCAAGAAAGGAGTTACCAACAGCATAGCATGATGTAACTAAATTTAAAGTCTGACCAAGTCAATGTGCAATCTGATCTTTGTTGTGCACAGGGAAAACCCAAAGTTTCTTTTTGATAGTGTAGATAGTTCGGTCTTATTTGATTCAGCAATGAGAATTAATTTTGTTTCTTTAAATTTAACATTTCTCTCTCTCTCTCTTTTTTTTTGGTGGGGGGGGTAAAGGAGGTTGGTAGTGGTGCTTGTTTTTTGAGAGGACATTTTTATTTCCACATGGAGGCAGAGAGAATAAAATCTCTGCTACAGACTGAGCTGGCATTTGGCAGTGCTGCAGCACTGTTTGTATTCCCTTGGGAATGCTTGGTATTCCCACAGTTCTTCTGTTTGCAAATTAGATCATACAGTCATGACATAAAATTTGAATCTACGTCGGCCTCATGATATAGGATCTCGATTTTACAAATTTGGTAGCTGTTCCCTAACAATAAGTATGAAGACTCCCTAAATTGTGATAAATCAGTAGTTATTGTGAGTTGAGCTACAAGGTGTTTGACAGGGACAAGGAGGTTGTCTTACAAATACTGTTATTCACTTCTTATTCTGTAGCAAAAAAAAAGTGGCTAAACATTTGTCTTTTTCTGTTAACAAATTTTTTTGTAGCTTATTAGATTCTATTTAAAATGTATTTGACTTTACCCTGGAAAACTTGGAAACCATTTATTTTTCAGGGCCATATGCCAACAGTTCAGCTCTTAAAAAAGTATGACCTTATGCAGTTTGCTGAAGTAACAAGGTCTGTGAGGTATGATGCCTGTTTTGTTGCTTTGTGTTCAAAAAGTATTAAGTAAAAGTATTTATTTGGGATCATTGAGAGAGGCAGGGAATGTATATTCCTTCCAAGACAGAGAATTTGTTTTCTCATTTGGGTTAGACTTTCTCACTTTTTCATTTATTCATCTTTGCAGTGAAGGCAATCTTCTCCTACTGAACGATGCTCTGACAAAGCATGAGACCTTCTTTATTCGGTGTGGAATCTTTCTTATCCTTGAGAAGCTGAAAATCATCACGTACAGAAATCTCTTTAAGAAAGTGTAAGCATAACAAAACCTGTAATTTGGAAAAGCATATTTAGTATGGTTTTACCTGGGGCTGAGGTAGAAATATATATGCTCTTTAGTTCCCTCTGAGACCTGACTTCCTCTTGAAGTGAATTTATTGTAGAAAGGCCATTTTTCTAAGAACCAGAATTTTCAAGTATTTCTCAATAACACATTTGTTCTGTTGTTTCTTTCAGATATTTACTACTCAAAACCCATCAGCTATCTCTAGATGCCTTTCTGATAGCCCTGAAGTTCATGCAAGTAGAGGATGTTGATATTGATGAAGTCCAGTGCATTTTAGCTAACCTTATATATATGGTATGTGCTGACCACTTGTTGTCTGGTCCTTCCAGACAAGAGGCAGTAAAAAATACTGGACAGAGAATAAAAGTTTATTACAAAAACCACATCAGTAATCCCACGTTTTCTTGTGTAAAAAAGTTGATTCACCTGTGTTCAAAGTGAAATGTTTTCATTTACCCTGAGGACTTCCTCTAGTTCCTGCCTTTTTTTTTGCAGGAATCAGTTAATTTGAAGTTGAATTTTACATTACAAATCTGGTACTGACATTTTTTTTATATGTGCATAAATATTGATTTAAAAATACACACATTTTAACTGGGACCAAAAAGGATTTGTTCTGCATTTGAAGTAGGAGACTCTTGACCTTCTAACATTAGAGAAAAATAAAATCAGATTTCTTTGGGTTTGTTCCATGTTTTATCTATTACTCTAAGGGGATTTCGACTACTCATGAACAGATAAAGGCTTGAAATACAAAGATTTCTATTAAATCAGAGGTTTTGGAGCAGCACTGCAGTGTCAGCAAGAAAACGAACCACATCTCTCTGAAACAGGTTATTTGATGTGGTGTAGGTCACTGGAAGATGTCTTTCAGTGTTACAGCACAATGTTTGAAAAGGAAGTACTATGTCATTTAGTTTATTAGGTATGGAATACTAATTGATTAAAATTCTTGTTTTAAAGTGAACAAGGGTAAATTTAGAAACACTTCTGTAAAGCTGTGTCTCTTCAAGGCAAGACCCATAGGGGGCCCTGGCAAGACGCTCTCAAACTGACAGGGTGGTCAGTACCCAAACATGGGTGTGGTTCCAACTTTCTGCTTACTCTCTGAGTTAACCCACCTACAAAAATTGGACCCTTATAGATATTAAGTACAGTAGTGCAGTGGTTATTAAGTACAGTAGTGCAGTGGTGATTGAGCATACACACACTGCTATGGTTAGGTTGTAGGTATTTGCTCTGGTTTATAGGCATTGTGTTACCAGCTCCCAGTACTAATGTTCCCTTTTTTTCCTTCTGCCAGGGTCACATTAAAGGCTACATATCCCACCAGCATCAGAAGCTTGTGGTCAGTAAGCAGAACCCATTTCCTCCATTGTCAACAGTGTGTTGAGTATTGCATCTTATCCATGCAAGTACGTTCCAGGTGCTCAGCTTGCCCAGTGGAACTGCTCCTAATCACCCCAAGGACACTGTGTCCAGGACTGGAATACCAGGAACTGTTTGTGGCTCCTTTCCCAGAATGACCAAGGCTGCCAGTGTTACAAAGTGCATTGGAATGAAATGCTGACTTTTAAATCGTAATTTCCATAGGCTTTCTAGATAATTCAAAGTATTTCGTGAAGAAATAAAGCAAAGCATTCCAAATTCCTTACAAATTATTTATAAGCTTTTATAAAGTACTTTGTGTTACTATTTTTGCATTTATCTTTCAGAGAGAAGTGTCAGCCTTTGTTACTCGTGTTAATCCATTCTTCAGAATGGAAATAATGTTTTCTTATGTGGTTTCCGTTTTTTTTAAGTCTCTTCAATAATCTTGCTGGTATTAAATATTTTCTGCAAGCTTTCTCTAAAAACTAGAGAAGTGCTTGACACCAAAAGCTTTACTGTGTCAGTAATACTTACGGGTTCAAGTTAGTGTGGCAGTTTGTAGGTGCTCACAGATGGGTTTGGGTTTTTTTTAATTCTGGTAATAATTTGTTTTGGTTTTGTAATGGTGAACAAAAGATGGTGTGGCTAACTCACCCATAGTCTGTTTTATTTTGCTTCTGGGGAACACACTACCACGGGATCCAGTATTTCAAGTGTTATTACCTTGAGGGGTGGGTTGGTTGGTTTGTCTGGGAGTTGTACAAAGTAATTATGTCCAAACTGATGAGATGGTAGTTTTGGGGTTTTAAAATTATTTTAAAAGGAAATTAAACATTTTCTTTTCCTGTCTTTTACAGTTGGGTTTTATTTTATCCTCTAACTGACATGGACACATTCCTCTAGGGGAAAACATGGGTACCATGTATGAGGGGAAGCATTTTTTAGCATATGAAAGTGTCAAGTCCTACATTAACACAGACATTTAAAGAAGTTCCCCTGGTCTTTGTAAGTTTTACTTGTATGAATCCTGAAATAAGAATATGAATTTGCTGAAGCAAACCTCAAGGTACCAAGATTTGAAAAGACTCATTTCCTACTAGCATCATTTAAAATCCCAGAAAAACATCAAAGTGTTTTGAGTTTTATGATGAACAGTTCTAAGAATTTTAAAAGTTAAATCAGTTTTTAGTAAAATAACTAGGTTTACTGCATCATGACTTTCACAGTACTGTGTGTCAGTAGAAGAAGGAAAGACAAACAGGCTTTTCTGTATAACTTGGAGTTAGATACGTGCCATCATTACAATGTCCATTGCTGTGAATTGGGATACAGTCAAATGGGTGTACTGGCTGCATCCATATGTTTCCTTGCAATGATTGGTAGGGGTTTGGTGCTTGAGAGTTGGTTGTGTTTGTGTCTTATTTCATTTTTTGTTTAAACCATATCATATACCTCGCGGTGTTGGTGAATAGAAATGTTTCCCAGTCAGTGTCTTCTAGTGGCCAAGATCCCAGGATTCCAGTCAGAAACCAAGTGCCCTTATACTCGGTAGCTAAAAAGCTTCCTCCTGCCAGTCGTTTGTCTGCGGCCTTCTGGAGGTGCCCACAAAACTGCCTGTTTGTGAGGCTGATGTTGAGTATTTGTTTGCAGTCCTCAGCAGGAAGGTACGAAACCTGCAGCTCATCAACTTGAAGTTCATCACCTTCCATTCTCCAACCACTGACTGTACCAGCCAATTTTGGAATTAAAACGTGTTCTGCAAAGTCTCTTTCAGGGGTGCATACAGGAAGCTGGTGGTTGTTGCACTCAACGTGCTCTTGAAGTTGTAGCAATGCAATGTTGTTCTCACCAGTGTCTTCATCATACCGGATGTGTATGTGCTTCTTGCTAACTTGCATTATCTTCTCAGTTCCACTTGTTCCATTAGGCCCTGTGAAGCAATGGCATTTCAACTACTTTTAGGAATAGTTTATCAGAGACCTGTAAGCTGCATGCAAGACTGCCTGGTCGTGCTGAGGAACACATGCAGCAGAGAAACTGAAGGTGCTGTTTCTTAGAACTGCTGCAGCAAAGGGAAAGTAGGAATAATACCTTGACAGCTTTTTAATGCTGCGTAGAAGCATGCATAATTTCAGCAGGAAGCCAAAAAATCCAACACTGAAGTGAATTTTGGCATGAAACAAAAGCCACCTCTAAATCTGCCATGTTAAGCTTATCCCTATGTGCTGAGTTTTGCGTTGTGTCCGAGAGGCAGTTGTCTCTGCTTGGCTTATAAAGGAGGTATGGGGCACCTGTAATCCTAGCTCAGATACTTGACTGAGGTGCTGAAATGAAATGACAGCATATTTGTTTCCTTTAACAATATTTTCATGCAGCAACAAGTTTAGTAAACTTTTTTTAAATTTAGCTTGTCAGTACTAAAATGTGCTGCAATAAGAGAAAATGTGTTCGTCACCTACCAGCACCAACCCTGATTTCAAAATGGTTGTGCAGAAGAGCACACTCTGCTGTGGTCAATACGAAGTTACTTTTTAGCAGCACTCCTCCACAGAAGCCTTTTCCTTCTGAGTTTAGCAGTAGCACCTAAGAAAATGCAAAAAGACAATAGATAGCACTGTCCATGTGAGATTGAGTGATGGGTTTCATGAATTGCTAGAAGTACCTGCCAGGGAAATCGCTCATCATGTTTCTTCCTGGTTTCACGTATCAGATTATCACTGTCTTGAAGTCTGCCACATGCACATTCATCTAGCAAATGAATTAAAAAAAATTCAAAACCTTGTACTGTATTGTTTCAAGATAGCTAAAACCTGCAAATGCCTTATTGCTTCCACCTTGACTTTTGGATTTTGTTTTGGAACACAGGAAAAGGACAATGACAATTTCTTAGCTGGTGAGAATTGGAATAATTTGCTTGGCATTTGTAGTCCTAATAGTTTAGCAATGGGCTGAACATTTTGGGTCCTTGTAGTGACCAGATTTCACTGTGTCCGTAACTAAGGAAATGAGGTTTCCTCTCCAGCCAAGCATCAGCACAGCTTGCTTCTTCAGTTTTGTATCCTTTATTGGAATTGTGCCAAATAGCTGTGGCCAAGTGCAGATAAGGTAAATCCAAGGTTTTCTTTGTTAAAGCTGTCGCTCTAGGGACGTGCATGCCTTTCTGTTCTGATTCGAACAACATGACTGCTCTTCAATTGGATCACCCAGTTATCTGCATTTATCACTTTCAGTTCACCTTGTGGTTTGGTTTTGGGTCACACAGACTGGATTGTGTTCTGGTGAAGCTGAACCAGAAGACACCCTCCAGGAGCATACGTAACATACTCTCATAGCTAATGGGTGCTTAGTCCACAGGACTGAACTAAAGCTGGTTTGATGTAAAGCCCACCTGAAGTCTGCACTGAGTGTGGGCATCAGGCTTTCATCACCAAAAGAGTGGCTCTACAGCTGAACTTCTATTTGTCTGCCCCACTTGCTAATACAGACATGGGTCTAAATATACTTCTGTGTTTTTAGTAGGCCTACTTTATAAGGGGATGAGATTGAATGAGATACTAGTATGAGACTGAAAAGGTGAAAAGGGCTACTGCTTCAAACTAATTAATATGGCAGCAAATGCTATCAGATCATCAGGTGCCTGATGGGAATCAATTGAGCCTCATTCCCAAACAAACAGGTGTGGAGTTACTCTTTATCAAACATAGGAGTGGAAAACCTGGTCTGGTGAGTGATATGTAGGATGACGCCAGTTCTCTCTGCAGACTCACATTTAAGTGTTTAGATCTAATATCACTTCTTTTACTTTTACTTTGGCATCTTGGGTGGTGGTCCCTAGATTTCTCCTTTTTCTGCCCAGTAATATTCTCATTGCTTGAGCTTCAGAGCAGGTTGAATCATATCTGGGTATCAGATGGTGGCGTGCCCACCCCAGCCCTGAACAGGTTCCTCCTGTACTTCCATACTCACACCTACCTAATGCATTGCACTGTTTTTTGTCCTTCCCAAGCTCATAGCCATCAGCACAGGAGCAGTGGTAGGAATTAGTTCCTGGGTAGCAGAAGTGGTGACATCCTCCCTTTGCTTCGTGGTGGCATTCATTTTTAGCTAAACAGAACAAGTGGAGGAAAAACATTGGGAACTGTTCACCTGGAGTATTCTTTCATAGCTTGAGTCCTCTTTACATTTTATTCACTCTGTGTGGAGGAAGGTAGGGATTCTGGCTTGGTAGTATTTCCCAACACATTATTTTTCCCTTGTTAAGCAGAAATTGGAGAAAGCGAGTGAAACATCCACAGACTCATTGCAAACTGTGTTCCCTCAGCATCTCCGTGAACCAACTCTGCACTTCTCAAGTTCTGGGGAGCATTAGCCGTGGGTCAAACTGGGCCTTCCAGGTCAACCCGTAGAAGGATGCCGTGGGTTTTTAAACAAAACACAGTATCTGCAGGGAGGGGAACTGTTGCACATGCTAAAAAGGCAACTATCGCCTGAGGAAGAAGGCGGCCAAGGTTTCTGTTTTCCAGAACAAATGTATAGGTCTTATTTTGCACACTTGTTCTAAGAAGCTTTAAATTATCAGCTGCCAAAGATAAGAAAAAAAGAAAGGGAGTATAAACCTTGAAACATGCTCAGTCAACTTTCCATAGCTGAACGAGCACTTGAAGCTCTAGCACAAAGCAACAGGTGTTTGATCTGGCTCATATGTGGAGAAGCAGCAATAACCTCACATAACATGGCTCCTTAAGGCTCACACGGAGCAGATCCAGTTCCCAGCACTGGTCCAAATTGTGTCACCTTCTGTGCTCTCCCAGAAGCTGGTCACAGTCACACCCCTTATACAGAAAATGACCCAGCCTTGCTGCAGGCAGGGCGTCTCCTGCCCCAGGGGACCTCTGAACCAGCAGAAATACTGATGTAAGGGCTGGAAAGTAGAACCTGGCAGATATAAAAATGTAGGATATGGTCCAGGGTGTTTCATGTGCCAGAAGGCATCTGTTTTGCTTTATGCCTTTCACTTCCACTGGAAATGGTTTGTTTTCTGGAGTCCCTCTGTCCCAAGGGACTGGCTTGAGGGTGTGAGTGGCCTCAGAGGCACTGGGCTGCCTGGGCAGCCAGCCACTGCAGCACTGCAGCCCTGGTTCTTCAGGCCACACGCCTCCTGGGACCACAACAGGGCAAGCAGCCAGGTAGAACAGGTGGCAGTGGCAGGGCTGCCTTTACAGCCCACCCATGAGGCTGATTGGCTTCAGCCCTTTTGCTGCATCCCTAGAGGAGGGAGACTCAGGGCAGGGACAGACTGCATAACCTTGGGATGCCATAACGTTTTGTAGCTGGGCAGCACACATCACTCCTGCTCTACCAAGAACTGTGTGTTTTAACCAAAAAACATGATGACTAGAATAATGGGACACCTGTGCATGGTTTCACAGGAACCCCCTCTGAAAGGAGAAGATAGGGCTTCTCTAGAAGTGGGGCGATGCCTTACCGAAAGCACAGTTCTCTCCCTCGTAGCCCTCAGCACAGGTGCAGGTGTAGCCACGAATGCTGTCCTCACACACGCCATTGTGCTGGCAGGGGCTCGAGGAGCACCTCCTACCCTCTGAAGAAATGGATAAGGTTGAATCACCACCACCACTGACCCCAAATTACATAGCGCCCTTCCCAGCACACGAGCTTCTCATTCTACCAGAATGATTAAACTGTAAGCACCCAGCAAAATAAAAAGGTGGTAAGTAACAACAGAGAAATGTTGTGAAAGCAGTTGGGAAGGAAATGAGCTAAGTCTCAGCAAACTGCTCCTCAGGGGTAATTTTAGCCCAAGTCTGCTTCCAAAAGCACTCTTGCAGCCCCTGTCAGAGAGGCTGGGAGGTGCCCAGAGACAGAGTCTGCTTCTGGAGGGTGGATTCTCTGCTTCAGGGAAAAGGACTGAGTTACAGTTCCATGTGTTTGGTAAAAATGTGGTGTGCGACTGGTGTTTTAGGTCCCCTATGTTAAGTTGACATGCACTGGATAGAAAAAGTTGGCACCAAAATTCTACAGCAAGCATACAGCAAGCAACATCAAAATAGGAGGAAATCTGTTATATATCTGTACAATTATTATACAGCAGCTTAGACACTAGCAAGTTTAGTCTTTCTGATGAACCAAATACTGAAACCAAAGGATGTCCTGTTCACCACGAGTGAAGCACTGGGCAAAGCTGCCAGTTTCCCTTCAAGATGCCTACTGGAAAGATTCCAAAAGAGTTTGGAAACATGCTCCAAATAAAAACTGCTTATTGTAGACATAAACTATCAGTGAGCAAGCCAGAAAAGCCTAACCTTTCTAAAATTTAACACTTCATCAGAGAGGTTAGCCTCAGGCTATGGGCATGCACATCTTTGAGTGTTAAATGTACTAAAATACTGGCTGAAAGAGCTACCACCTTCAGCCCATCTGCAGCCAGATGCCAACAGCATAGCCCAGCACCATTTAGGCCTCCTGGGAGGGTTTTTGTATGGGTTAGGCGGGTCTCGCCTCCACAGCTGAGCAGGCAGAGGTGAGGAGTGAGGGCTTCCAGGAGCAGTCATGGGTAGCTGGAGCTAGGGAAAGGGTTATACCTGCAACCTGAAGCAGTTAGATGGTTTCAAGCCTCTGAAATGCATGCTGGGGATACAGTAAATCTAGCACCTAGCTTTATTAAAGGAGGAAAGAGAAGACACAGGTAGTTATAGAGAAATTGGCGTGATTTCTGTTACTGGAAAGTTCCTGGGATGATTAAACTGTAAGCACCCAGCAAAATAAAAAGGTGGTAAGTAACAGCCAACATACATTTTTCAAGATCAAATCATCCAAACCATTTAAATCTAATCATATTATAGGATAAGAAATCTAGGGGGAATCAGAGAACATCATAGAATAGAAATGTCTCAGATGACATTGTCATTAAATGAGTTAGGAAAACATACACTGCTATAAGGCACACACAAAACTGTTAAGAAGGTGATGTTTTAAGAGAGGTTGTCAATGGCTAAGTTTATAGGGTTAATAAAAGAGGGTCAGGGACAAGTATGACCTCAGTTGAAGTGCCCTGACATCCACAAGACGCTGCTATATCAGCTTTGACTTGAAGGCTGAAGGTGGAGCAGTACAAAACAGAGCCAAAGGGTGACCCAGCAGCTGGGTGGGTGCTCAGCCTTTCTCCCCAGCACTGTTATTCACAATGTAGATTTACCCACTGTACCCTGGACTTTGGGGGGAAAGCAAAACAGATACCAGAAGTCTAGAAAAACAGATTATTGGGAGACTCGATGGAAAAATGTGTTTGCTTAGTTAGGAAGAGGAGAGAAGCCACTCTTCACAGGCAACACTATTTAAAATGTTAGAGAAGACATCACAAAGAAGGAAGCACACACTGCTGTTCTGTAGGAAGAAGGCAGGACATATGGCTTTTAATTACAGCAAGGAAGCCATCCCTGAGGCTGAAGCCAGTAATGTGTCCTGATTGTGACTAAGCTTGTTTGCATGGACCATTCTGAACTGGTGGCCCTTCTCTCTTCCTAGAGAAAAGGGGAAGCTTGCATGACATGCTTAGTACAGGCATGCAATGACTAAAGTTAGAAGTTAATCCAACCCTCACAGAAGTAAAAACGTGCCAGATATTTAGCATCATTCTTCATAAAATTTATATAGCACTGATGGGATTCTTCTATGTAATGATTCCCTGGACTCGGTGGCATCTGCAGAAAATTAATACTGACTGCTGGTTTTGCCACTCTTTATCCACTGTTTAAACCTAAGATTAGAAATTAATAAAAGCTAAGTTAAAATCAACAGAAAAGCTTGGACTGAGCCATGTAGAAAAGAGAGGGAATGTGGCATAGTCACCATAAGCTGGTAGCACAGACTCCTTGTTCAGGAAGTATCTAGTTACATCAGACCCTCAGCTTCTGCAGATTTGTTTCTTGCCTTGACAGCTGCCAGGGGGTGATGCAGTCAGCGCCAGCATCCAGAGTTTGTAGGTAGCCCAGTATTTTTTAACACCTATTTATCTCACTCAGGCTTAGTTGCTAGGTCTGGGAGAGTATGCTGGTAAAGCTGTGTTGCTCTGTTGTATCTGCAAAACAGATATTCTCATGGCCCAGGTTGATTCAGAACAGCTTTAAGTTCAGGAAAAGAAGTAGCCTGTTTACTGTGATAACACTGGCTCACTTCAATTCTTTCTTTGTGGCCTAAAATTTGTTTCATATTTAATACTCTTTTTAAAACCTTTTACATCAAGACTTTTCCATGACAAATAGTGACTGGATGTTCCTTGTAGAATAAACTGCTAAAAACTCTTAGAAAACCAGCACTGGACAAGACCATACTGTTCACAATGTGACAGTGCTATGAAGGAGAAAAATCAAGGGGCCAGCTTACCATAGTAGATATCCCAAAACATTTTCTGTGGGGAAAAAAAAGAAAAGGAAATTAGATTTTAACTCTCAAATAAGGTCATAACCCATAAATATTTTGATAAAACAAAAACATGCTATGAGAGAATAAATACTGCAGTTTGATATTTGCACAATTGCAGAATTACAAATTCTGCCCTACTAGCAAAGTATGCATGAGATGGGAGGGGGTTTGCCTCCTGCTTATTTTATTGTTTCTTAATAAGCTATAAAGAAAAATAAACACTTCACAGGCCAGAGAGTAACAGCTGAATCCTTTAGCAGTGGAGCTTACTGGAAAAACTGGCTGGCTATTTTCTCCCTGGTATGCAACAGCCTGGGAAGTGACCCCATCCTGTCCCATCCTTCTTGGCCCCCAGGAGGTGCTGCTGGAGGCAGAGGGGTCAGCACAGAGCAGAGCTGCAGGTCGCCAGCACTAGTCACCACCACGTGCCCTGCATTTCCCTTGGTACTGCAGCTGACTCTGAACATGCTTTTGCCGAAGGGACACCACTCCCTACCACTCCCTTCCTCAAAGCACCATGGCTGCACATAGGCAGCCCTACAGCTGTTTCCTTTGCTTGCCCTGAAAACAAAATCTCCATTAAGATTCCCATTAAAGAGCACAGCATCCATCTGTACATGTCAGGAGGGCTTCTTGCACAAGGGAATTTGCAGCTACTGAGCAAGCAAACCTCTTTCTACAGGTCTCACTACTTTCTGGTGCTTTGCTTCCCTCCATCCCTATCAGAGAATCACAGAATTGCTTTGGAAGGGACCTTAAAGATCATCTAGTTCCCCCTGCCATGGGCAGGGACAACTTCTACCAGACTAGGTTGCTCAAAGTCCCATCCAGCCTGGCTTTGAACACCCCCAGGGATGGGGCATCCACAACTTTTCTGAGTAATGTGTTCCAGTGCCTCACCACCCTCACAGTGAAGAATTTCTTCCTAATATCCAATTTAAACCTACCCGCTTGCAGTTTAAAACCTTTCTCCCTTTCTTATCACTGCATATTCTCCAACAATGGGTACCTCTTAATTCTCCTAGTCCCTGTTTTTGACTTCTGTGACTTGGGTGGTGTGGCTGGAGCACTTACCAGTGAAGACTGGGCTAAAAATGTCATTGAGTACCTCAGCCTTCCCCATGTCCCAGTAACTAGTTCTCCTGTTTCCTTCTGGAGAGGGCATATATTTTTCCCTGTCTTCCTTTTATCACCAACATACCTATAGAAACTTTTCTTGTTCCCCTTGACATCCCTGGTCAGGTTAAATTCACTTAGGGCTTTGGCTTTCCTAACGTGATTCCTGGCTGCTCAGTCGGTTTCTCTGCATTCCTCCCAAGCAGCTACCTGTCCTTGCTTCCACCCTCTGTAGGCTTCCTTCCTGTGTTTGAGTTTGTCCAGAAGCTCCCGTTCATCCATGCAGGAAGTATTTCTGTGCGAAGTCAGGATGGGACATGAACAATGTGATTTCACAATGTAAGGTGCAGGACACATAATTTTCAGGAGGGGACTTTAAAAATGTCAGAGCTGACCTTCTCATTTCCATTTTGACCATGGAAGACAACTGCTTTCTACCTACTGAGGTGGGAAGTGCGAAGATTTTACATGGAGAGAAACCCAAACAAATGAAGCAGGCTGTGAAGCTCTGTTTAATAAGAAAAAGATCAGGGCAGCAATTTTTATTATGCACACAGGAAAACAAAATACTTACAAGCATTTCATCATTTTCAAATACTTCTCTTGCTTCTTCATGTGTACATCTCTCTTCAAGGCATTCCCTTTCCAAGCTGCCTTGGAGGACCTCCTCCAGAAGGAGGGAACTGGCACGCCTTTGTCTCTTGATAACATTGTTTGCCTCATCAGCTGATATAAACACTGGAACATTGTATGACAAAATGTAAGGGTTTTTTGATGTAAGTACTCAGATTCATTTCCTTGAATACTTTTACCTCCTTTTCTAAAAGAGAAATAATTTTGGCTCGTCCATAGTTTCAGCCATGAATTTACATACTTTAAAGAGCTCTACTTTCTAGCACAAATTCAGCAGGGAAGTTGTGACCTTTTACTTTTAGGAAATGCCTGACTTGCTCCCAAGCAGGGAGAATTTGAAGCCCTTCCTGACACATTTTTTTAACTGCATGAGACATACAGAGCAGCAATGCCGTGGCACAGCCAGGCAAAGGGGAAACACATTAACATAAAGGTAGAGATTATTTTGTGAGACTGCATAGGGCTTTCAAACTCATCGGTAGAAGTGAATATTAGTTGTGTTAACTTATGATGTTATGGATCCAAACTGACACTCTTCAGTCTTAGTTCATGGCAGTTTATTTGCTGAGAAGCAAAGCCGTGATATGGCTGAGTTCTCAACCAATTCTCTCTTAAGGAGAATAAATAAAAGCTACCCCTCAGCAATGCTTGTGTTTAAGAGGGCTGTACAACGTATGAACCTTTATGTGGAAGATCCCATATTCTTTTTATTTGAGTAAAGAGGAGGAGGGCTCAAACATGACAGTTATCAGATCTTAAAACTCTTCTTTGCAATGATATCTGCAACAAAAACTGCTTGCCCACTGGGTGACTGGTGAGGTGCTAGAGCCTGTTGCCCCCACATTAGGCCATATATGGCTGTGTGTGTCTGCAGGTGCTTGTCAGTTCTTCTGTACTTGGAAAGTAAACGTGTCGGGGCAGGGAACGCTTGGGTTGGGTTTTTTTCTCTTTTTTTCTCTATGCAGCGTTTGGGGGCCCAACTCTGCCAGGCTGAAATAATTAATGATCACAGAACTGGAAAAAGTGAGAGCAATAACAAAATTATTTTGAAACTACATACAGATGTTTATCTTTTTGAAGGTTATCCCATAAGCAACTGGCTTGCACACAATATGAAAAAAGAGAAAAAGCTTCATGACCATGATCTACATTTTAAAGGGTTATTTGACCCCCAGCATACATTTCTGTTGTGCAGTGGCTCTGCCACATCCAGCACAGCTGGCAGTGCACTTCTAGTGCTGCTAGGGGCTTTTTGACCTTCTTAAGAAGTCACATCTTTTTTTTCCTTGCCTGATTCCTCCTTATTTTTGACAAAACATGAAGGATTAATACAAAAACGTAAGTTTCTTCAAGCTATAACAAGAATGCATATCAGCCTCTTTCGTACAACTCTCTTATATTCATGTCAGCAGCAACTAGAAATATAAAACAAAATTTTCTTTAATGTCTGGGGTACTTTAAAATTGGAAGAAAAGACAAAATATTACCCTGGCATAAATGATAGTACTTTAAAATTACGTTGCCTCGGTAACCTACTGCAGTTTTCACTTAACTGCATGAAATAAACAGGAGAAATGTAAGAAAAATTATGAACAGAGAGTTTTCAGGGATGTCACCTTGTGCTGCAAAGTAAACATGATACAAGGTACAAAATTACTGGTGTTTTTAGAGGAGCAGTAACACAAATTAGAATTAAAGGCACAACAAAACAAAGGCCATACCTGTCTGCTTTGTCTGAAGGAAAAGGGCAGAGAGAAGGAACAATATTATCCAAGAGCACCTTGCCATTGTTACCCTCTGAGCCTAATGGCGCCTGCCTGCATTTCTGCAGCTTTTGGGCGAAACGGCTACAGGAGAGATGAAGTTTAAAGTCCAGCTGCTCATGAGAAAACAAAACCTCTAAGGGCAAATCCTGGCTGTAATGTCAACACATGAAAAAACCATCGAAACCCAACCTCCTGCTTAGTGGTGCAACAGTGCCCCTTCTCTTAGTGCCCTGGCTGACAGTGGAGAGCTTTGCTAGTGCTGCTGAGACCTACTCCAAGATTGAGGTATTCCTCTTATGCCCCAGCCTTCACTTACAGTAACACAACATGGGTGGAGATGAACGGACATTTCTTTGTACTGTATCAGAGCACAAGCTGGACACTGACCCCAGGGACCAAGTTTATGACATGGCTTTTTCATACACTGTCCCCACAAAACATTTGCCAAAGTTTAGCAACAATGAGCAAATCCCACCAGCTTCTGGAACAACCAAGCATCCAAGCATGTTATCTTCCCCCTAGGGATGCATCTGAGCAGATATGGTGTTTTTCTTTGTCACTGTTGTAATGTCCAGCCATGAAGGAGAGCATGGGAAACATTTCCTGATGTCAGGATCCCAGTCCCACAGAGACACACAGGCACACAGAGTCCATGAAAGGAGGTGTAAATATAGAGAGGACCAAAGCACACCCTGGGCTGCTGAGCTATGCACCCAGTGGCTGGGGCGACCCTGCTTCCCAGCCCTGGACAAGAGGAAGGATAAACCCTTTGGTGTGCAATGGCACTGGTACTACAGGGAGTCTTTTGGCTCCCAGCACAGTCAGACTTCTGGGAAGGACAGGAAATTATTTCTACACTCAGAGCAACAGCTGTTGAGACAAAGAGTGGGGTTTTTTTAATCTCAGTTATAAACATAAAAACCATTCTGTGTTTTCATGTCATAAATCCCCAACTATTATCTGAGTATGCAGTTACTTTAACAAAGTATAACTCATCTGAGCATCCGTGGATAAATCCACAAATAAAACTTCACTTCCCATCAATTTCAACTTTTAAAACAAGATTCAGTGAGTACTGAGACAGGTTAGACCATGTGCCTCACCAAGGTCAGTCCCTACCAACCCAGGGCTGACATTACAGCTCACATCACAGACTCTAATGCCTTCAGTTTTAAAACTGCATTGTGTCCTGTACAGTTTCTACAGGGCTGTTGCTCCAAAAGTTCACTTGGAGTTAAAACTCTTCTAATTGCAAGCTTGATTTTATTCACAGCCAGTTGGTTATGACCTTACATATTTGTTTCTTCCTCCTTGATATTTCTGCAGAACTAATTAGTACAGCCTTCCATCCTCTTTGGTTAACTGTATGTCGAGCTTTCTTTAGTTAATGGACCTTGCATTGTCTCCTCACTCCCCTGAGGCCACCAAGCCCCATTGTACCTGTCCCAACCAGAGGTTTCTTGGCTAGGGAAAGGGAGGGCCGTTGTCAGTGGTCACATCTGGTGGGTGCTGGGAGGCTCAGCCAGTACCTCCTCTGTGCCCAGGAGCCGCTGTGGAGGCTCAGCTCAGCTCACCTCTCCTCACCTCACCCCACCCTCCTTGTCCTGCACAGCAGTAGCTGTGCTGCTTTTCCAAACTCTTCTGCTTGTCCATCCCCACGGGAGCACCTGCCAGTGACCTGTGACTACTTGCCCTTACCTACTCACTGGTAATATCATCCCGTGCATATGCAGTACAGCAAGTCTGTCTCCCTTTGGCTTGAAAAAATGTCACCACTTGATGTCAGCACAGGACTTTCTAAAACACAAGTTTTAGAAACTGTTTACATTTTGCAAACCAATTAAGGAACTATTTTAAGTTAATTATTCAAATTGGATTAATATTAACAATGCAGAGCTTCAGAAGCTGTATTCTCACCAGATCTTACTTTACATGGTTGGGGTTTTTTCTGACTGTGTGCATTTTTTTTAAAAAGTATCCCTTGACTGAGAAGCTGTGTCCTTCGGAGTGGAACACAGAGTACTCAGTACGTATGGCACTCACTTTGCTTTTTCTGTATTGATATCAATGCAACAGGCTTTATACTTTAATTTTCTTATGACTATGGAAAATGTAATAAACAGAGAGTTTTAAAAGGGCAGTCCTTTCTGCACGTCTTTCCTTATGAAGCGTTACTGGGATTTCTTCTTCCATTCCTTTAATTGCCACAGTGAGCACATGGTGATGTGTTTCATTAAGGAGATCCGCACCCTATTTCCTGTAACCTTTCTTAAGGATTGCCCCCAGCTTGGAGGGTTACTGGTTCCAGGATGAAGCCTGCAGGCAGTGTCAGATATGAAATTAGCAGTTCCTCAGGATGGAGTAACCGAGGGAGTTTTTCCTGCTCTAACAACCGGTTCCCATGGAAGTAATTTCCTGCCCAGTGCGGTAAGCCAGGGAAAGTGGGTTTGCAGGCCAGCTGCCCAGGCAGTGATGGGGACATGCCAATGCCACCCACCTCATGCTAAGGACCCTGGCTGGCCAACAGCCCTGCTGCAGCATGAGAGGTTCAAGGGCAGCTGTCCTGAGTAACTAGTCACATGCTTTTTGGAAATGCATAGCTCAGCTAGTGAAAGGGGACAGCAATTATTTACCAGAAACCATCAAGTTTGCACTAAGCAAATAATGAAAGCTGATGGCTGAGCTTGCAGCCACATTTCTTCCTGGTGGTGTCCTCCTTCTGAGGGGCATGCAGACACAGCAGTTAATTGTATGTTGCGGATACTGAAGATGGTTCAAGGAGAAGTGGACTGTAGTGATCCCACCCTGTGGCAGGAAGTGCAGGCTCACAGGAACATCTCCAGCCTCCCCTCTCCTCAGCCTCGCTTCTTGGCAGCCTCTTGTCTTTGTATGGGAGCCCTGGGATAAGGCTGCAGCTGATTGCTGCTGCTCAGCTGGGAGGAGTACTTGTGCTGGGGATGGATATCATGAGGAGCAGACCCCTCTAGAGTTGCCTTGTACTGTGTCACCCACCCTGGTCCTGTGTGCCCATTGCCACAGCTCTGGGATTATGGGAGCAGAAGAAAACAGAAGGATGTGCTTTCTCTGATGTATGTGAAGATGTGTAAGTTGGTGGTTAGTGACCACCAGCCCACTGGAAGTGGGGCAGTAGCCAGGGCCCCTCCAAGCCCCTCTGCTCTGAGTCATCTGTGCTGCAGATGGACCTGGTGACTTTCTTGCCTCTGCCCCCTCTCTTGCCCCATTTTGCCTGTGGCACAGTCCTCAGCACCCTACTGGCTTCCTCTGTGCTCTGTCCTTGCTCCAGGTTACCCAGAGTCCTGACCAGCAGGGTGAGGAGGTAAGAGCAGGTGTGACCGACTGTAGTCCTGCTTCAGCCCACCCTGGGCAACACCTGTCCATCCCATATGGCATAGGGCAGCAGAAAAAATGCTACTGAACCCCACAGCCCCGCTACCCCTTTTGCTAAACCTCCCATGGCTACAGCAAGCCACCTCCTTGTCCTCGACGTCATCCTTTTCCACACAGCTCACTCATCTCCTGCCTGACAAACTGAACACATAAACTGCCCTGGGCCCTGAGTGTCGATGGATCCCCAAAGCACCATCCTTTCTCATAAGGAAAAGGAGGGGGTGAGGACTGACTGCCTGCTGCCGGGCTAGTCTCTCCCTATAGGGAAAGGCCATGGATAAGCTGCAGGTCAATCACAGCAATTGTTGTCAGCTCCAGAGAGGTGGAGAGGGCAGAGGCCAGGTTTTGCTGTGGCTTAACTCAGTAATTCCTCTGTCAGAGGGCTGATCTTTGGGACAAATATGTTGTGGAGATTTAGGCTATTCTTTGCATAGGCAATATGGAAGTGGAAGCGGCAGATTCAGGAACAAGAAAGAGCTTTTTCAAACTAAAGAAGAAATGCTCCCTCGCAGACGACTGTTCGGAACAACAAAACGGGAGTGCATCCCCCAGCCCTGATTTATCCAAAACAGGTGACTGTGGTCATGTGTAGTCTTGGTCAGGAGCTAGCCATGAGTGACACGAGCTAATCCCATTTCCATTCTCCTCATGCGAAGTGTGGTTATCAGCATGCTTACAGACAGCACAGTCTTTGTGTGCAGAGAAGCTACAAATATGTCAGATGCACTTTGTCCAGCCAGCAGAAAGGAAACACATACTCTGCAAAGGGTTAATGGTTAGCACAGTTAAAATGGGTTATGATTCAGCTAAACACCTGGACTGCCATCAGCCGGGTCTGTTCACCACCTGCAGACAAAACCCAAAAGTTTTTCTTGCCAAATCCAACGTGCATCAGCACTTCTAAAAGCAGGAGGAACGTGCAGCTGTTTCAAAAGAGCATCAGCACTGTCTTTGTGGTTTCGTTAGAGATTGCAGGAAATCGTGCAGTGGAGGAGCGAATAGGGGGAAGGAATGTAATCCCAGAGAGCTCTGATTCTCTCCTGTGGGTGCTGCATTCATAACAAGGCTGTGAGCGTAGCCACAAGGATGTGCAAGTCTCCTGACACCCTGGCATTGAAAACAAAAGCCACATTGTAACTACTCCGACATTTGCCACACCAGTAGAAGTGTTCAAGGCCAGGCTGGATGGGCCTTTCAACAACCTGGTCTAGTGGAAAGTGTCCCTAACCATGGCAGATGGTGCTGTACTAGGTCATCTTTGAAGGTCCCTTCTAACCCGAGCCCTTCTGTGATTATATGATCTATGTAGATGCAAGCTCTGACATTCTCTATTTCTGTGCATATGTTGTTAAAAATAGCAATTGTTGTTAATATTTCATTTATTAATATACATTCCTTCTTTACATCCACCTTCATGTTTCTTTACCCCTTTCCCCCGCTTTTGTTTTAAAATCCTTTTCCCTACCAAAAGTGCAACCAATAAACCTGAACAGAAGATGGCAGAGCACATGCACAGACGACACTGTAGCACTTCAGCTCCTAGTTACAGTTTGAAGGATGGATAAGGGGGGTTAGTGGGGTGTTTAATTTTGCTGTGAGATGAGGGATATCATGATCCCTTGTGAAAAATGAAGAAAAATCACTTTGGAATCTGTGCCATTTGGATAAGGATTTATTATTTTTCTTCCAGTTTTCCCTGGTGACATCTCCCCACTGCTGTACACTGAACTTCAGGATAAAAATGGTTCTCAGCAAAACCTAAGCAGTGGGTTTTTCAGGCAAACTCCTGTAACAGTGACACAGTCTGAAGTGGGTAATGAAGACAAGTGTTTGGACTTTACCTGGAGTTCAGACCTGAGGGAAGTCCTGATCCGACCTCAGCAGCACCAGTGGAAAGTCTGCACCTGACAGCTTCCACCTATGGCCCAAACGATGTAAGTGGGTGGTGGAAGCGGCTTCTGCCATAAACCTGACTCCCAAGCTATGGGAGACATGGACTGTGTGGACGCGTGCAACTGTCACACTGCTGGACTGCTTTTGGAGGCTGACTTCTGCATTTATGACAGGGGAAAGAAATCTGTCTGTATTGAAAAAAGATGGCAAAAAAGCCTATTCAGGTTCCGAAGTCCATCTTTCAAGATGATCTGGGCCTTTTGTACTTGGTTATGAATAAACCAGGAATGCTGAAGAGCTGGGGCAAGTGGTAATGGAGGGCTGTGTGGGAGGAGAGATGGATAGCAATGAGGGTCAGCAAGTGCAAGCCCTGGGCAATGGTCACCTCTAGTGCCTGGGACACATCTGAGCATGGCCCACAGTTTTGACTCTCTCAATATATAGTTTACGGCTGAACTATAATCTGAGGTTTCAATGGAGATCCTATGGGAATTCAAGAAGGGATAAATGCTTTGGATAAAAGAAGAAACCAAAGTTCCTTGCACTTTGTATAGGCATTGCACTGCACAAATAAAATAGACCAGTCCTATATCCTGAAGCTTTAGCAATTTATACCCATTTTGGAGGGGTTTTAAAGGGCTGCAAAAATGCCAAGCAAGTAGAGAATTGTAACTTTGCGATCAGAATAATGCTCTTACTGAAAATTTTGCTATAAAACTTTGGGCTTCATTATAGTATTGCCAATGGCACTCATGGTACACAACCAAAAGCCTCAACACAGAAAAGAAGAATTTTACCCCTCTCATTTGTAGAGCAATATAGTCAGACTTAAACAGTAATTAGATATTTGTTGTCTCTTAAAACTCCAACATTCTGCACACAAAAGTTTATCAGTTTACATATATGCTTGCTCTTTCTTGATTTGTATGAAGTTCTCAATGGGAATTAAACGGACAGACAATTGGAGTTTAGACAATCACAGTTTTTGCTTTGCTGTTGTAGCCTGAGCACGATTTTTCTGACTGAGAACACCATTTTTGAGTGCCTAGAACTTGTGATGAACTACTTTTGAATAAACAATAGTAATAAATAATGTGTTTGAGGTTTCAAGTTTAGAATCGTATCAGAATAGTATCTACATGCTGCCAAAACAATTATTGCTAATATCTGAACAAGGCATCCGGAATTCTTCTGGGTTTTGCCAACACAGGAAATTGCATAAATGTGTAATGTTAGACCAATTTAGCCACATCAGCTCAACCTTACCTGCCAACATACCTTCCCCATTTTATATTTGGCTTCTAACCTATATAAGCTACACTAGGCCAAGCTATGCTTAAAGAAACTGTCCATTCTACAAATCTAAATATGTATTTCACTGTTAGTCAAGAGACAAGATGAGGCAGTGAGGAATAACAAGAGCGTAAGAAAAACTCTGGCAGAATTCAGCATCTTGCATGTGGAGACTTGAACATGGGACACTTCCTTCTTTTTTGTAGTGAAGGGCAAAGTGAGAAGTACTGTCGTGGGTTTGTGCTAATTTTTTTCAAATCTTTTACACAATTGCTGTAAGATGAGAGAAGTTTTAAACAGACAAAAGAGACTTGATGTGGGGGAATAGTATTAAAATTATTACTAGCAGGATAAAAACTAAAGAATAATATATACAACAATTCTAACTAGGTAAAATTATGAACAAAATGTTATGTATTTACAAAACTATCCTTCCCCCCTGTATCAGTCCAGGAGGAGAAAAGTCTTTTCTCTACTTTCAGGGTTGACAGTTCCTCTAAATCAAATTTGCAGCACTTGAAAGTTTTCTTCTGTTATCTCTAGAGCGACAGCTCCAATCGGCCGTAGCTGGAAATCTCTCTCTCTCTTTCTCTGCTGCACGTCGCCCTCAGGACTGTCCCTGCTCCTCCCTGCCGGGCCAGGACCGGAGGCTGGGGGGTACTCGGGCCCTGTGAGGTCCTCCATGGACTGCAAGGGGACAACTTGCTGCACCAGGGTCTTCACCACTGTTTCAGGGGATAATGGCATCGAGTCCATCCCCTGTTTCTTGTGGGGTCCCTTCTCACGGGAGACAGCCTTGGA
Source organism: Oxyruncus cristatus (assembly GCA_013399855.1). Lineage (NCBI taxonomy): Eukaryota > Metazoa > Chordata > Aves > Passeriformes > Cotingidae > Oxyruncus > Oxyruncus cristatus. The sequence goes on along the minus strand of VXAY01003144.1, from coordinate 258,134 downwards.
TGAGCTTCTTCAACGTGAGTCTACCCTCGGACAGCAGTTCTTCCATACTCTGCTGTCCTTTAGGGTCACAAATGAATTACACTAGCATAAGTCCCTCACTGGGATCACAAGTCCTACCCGGGACACTTGCTCCAGTGTAGGTTTCTCTCTCCAAGGGTCACAGGTCTCCAGCAACTCTGTTTCATCTTAGGCCTCCCACAGAGTTACAGCTTCCTCCATGCACTCCTCTGCTTCGGCACAGGCTCCCTTATGAGCTGCAGGAAGGTTTCTTCACTCCAAATAATCTTCCACAGGGGTTTTAGTTTTTAAGTCTTTTCCCTTGTTGGAGGGGGAGAGGGGGTTTCCCCGGGCCTCTCCTCCCCCCTCCTGCTACACTGACCTTGGAGGCTACACTGCTATCTCTTGTTCTCCTCCGCTCTCCTCTGGACTGGAATTTCTTCTGTGCAATTCATCTTCTCTTCTTTTTCTTAAATATGTCATTTGCAGAGGCATTACTAAAACTTGCAATTGGTTTTACTTTGGAAATCTACCTGGAATTAACTATTTTTCAACCCCCGGGAGTGGACTGGTAAACCCATGACAAGTACTTACCAACAAGAAACCATAAGTCTTTAGACTGGTTAATGCAATGAGCTCCAGAAAGTATAAAATGCTCATTCAGAACTGTTCCCCCGCAAAACCATTCATCATACTCATCTACTAGTAGAACAGCTGGCAAAGAGAGAGAAGAAAAATAAAGCACAAAAACCTGAACAGCTAAATGATATTCAAACAGTTTTCTTGCAGTAGACATTTTCATATGTATTTTCTGTCAAAAGGCAATCTTCATTCAGAGGGGCTGAGAGTTCCACCGAACTGTAGCTGCCACAATGGGAAACTTGTTAAGGCAGATCTTTATCCTGGCTCAAAGCAAAGTTTGTGCATTCAGTTATTTTACCAACAGTTTTTGGTTGCTATTTTTAAAACAAAATTTAGCTAATATTGTATAACACTGTTCCTTTCAACAACCTTTACTTCACTTGGTTTTTTTACTTTACTTCCTGGCCGCAACAGGAACTCAGACTATTCTTCTGATACAGTCATGCTGCTGTCTGCATGATAGGGTGACTGAGAGGGAAGAGGCTCACTGAGTTCTTCGTCCCATACCTGCAATCCTACTTCTCTTCTACCCTCCCCCTCTGAGCACTTGCTTGATGCTAAAATGGAGACAAAAGGTTATTTATAGTAGGAGACCTGTGCAGTAACACAGTACTCAGGAGAGTGGAATAACCCATTCAAAAAGCTGATGCCAGGGAAGTCTGTCTCAGATAGGGCAAGGCACCTTTGGTGAGCAGGCATGGACAAGCAGGGTGAAGAGTAAATGGGTGCTAGTCCTGGTGAGCAGGGTCAGGCTCCTTACCTGCCATGGGGACACCCTGGGTAAACTGCCAGCCTCTCTGGTGACCTCCAGACAGCTACCTGGGGCCTCAGTGGTTTGCTCGTTTTCAGCATGCGCATCTTGATTTGCTGTGATTCCTGTGACTTCTGCCAACAGGCTTCATGATTTCTGCATCTTATGTGGGACCTTGACCGCAAAGGCAAAACCAAAATGCTAATACTTGATGTCTGGATGGTATTGGGACTTCGAAGCACGTGTCACATGCTGAGAGCAAGGTGTTCTTGCCCATAACACTGAGCACACAGCTGTGAAGGCTCAGCTGCTGTTACCAGCCTCCACCTGAGCTCAGAGCTACCTTTCTTGCTTATTCAAGCCAAAATTTAGGACATGGAGGACCGTGGTCTTCAATCTCTGTGGGGGATGGTGCCTGTGCAGTCCCTGGGGCACCAAGTCAAATGACATGCAAGGGACAGTAACCTGCAGCACAGCAGGACAGGTAGTTGTGGTTGAAAGCAATTTCTGTCACTGAAGTGCCATTGAACAGAGCTTGTCTGACAGAGCCCTTAGTATAAGGGACAGTCCCATGGTCAGAAAAGTAAATCTAGCTTCCAGTGCACCTTGTGTTGGTTTTCATCCCACGAACTTATTCAAACCTGCTGGAGCATGGGTTTTGCAGTCAAAAGCAGTCTTCAGAGTTACAGATAGGTACCTACGCTGGAGGAAAAGGATTTGCAGGGAAACAGGTCACTTTTGGGGAATCAACTGTTCATGAAAATGAGAGAAAAAATGCTTAACAGTTCAAGGAAAACTTCTCAACAGCAGCCTTTTGCTAATTAGATATGCAGGTGTTTTGTCAGGGCTGGCTATGCTAGATTTTTCAAGACATTTACAAAACCTTTGCAGATGCAAAAGGATCAGAATGGCGGAAAATCACTTTCCACCTCTAAAACGTGCCTGTTTTGAGTAAGTGGGCAAATGAGTTCAGCATTTTCAAAGTATTTAAAAATTACCTATCTTCCATTATTGGTATAATTATTTTCAGGTACCTGCTGTTATTAAATCTTTTGTAATTGAAAAATAAAGTCTTCCATGTCTGGAATCATAAACTCATGACAGTAATTTGGTATTAAATTACAAAAGGCATTATAAGAAATATCACCAGATGGACAGAATAGACTGAGAATAATAACTGCTAATGTTCAATTTCAATACAGGCAAAACCAATTGATTTAAATTCAATGGCAGTACTTATTAATGTTTTTACATTACTGTATGTAACTGCAGAAAACCTGTTAGTAGAAGAAAAGAGAAAGGCGGTGGTATGTGATACGAAAGGTGATGAAACAGGTGATATTTGAGGAGAAACAAGTGAGATACAACTGCAGTCACATTATGTTACTACCAGTGAAATGATGAATTCTCGCAAACTATGTATTATAAAGGAAGAAGTTTCTTGGGTTTCTATTCATCTGGATGCTCAGCACAACTCAGGCCTTGAAAATAGACACCAGTTTTCACCAACCAAAAATCTAACCTATTGCTTTCTAATAAAATCCTCCAAAGCATGAAGGGTCTGTTTCAGTCTGCGGGAGAAGAGGAATCTGGGCCCATTGTAATCACTCATTTCTCATATGGCTTTGCCCCTGCTGGGACAACGGTTTTGCAGTTCCCTGCAAGAATGCACCCACTTGCATAGAACAGTTACCCAAGCTATTTTTGCTACCACATATCCCTCAGAGTTGAACAATTTGATGTTACTTAAATTACGACCTTTAGCTAAGATCTTATTAAATTTGTTATCAACACCTCAAGCAAGCCATGTGACAGGCCTGAACAATTAACATTATTTTTCATGCTACAACAGCACTGCAACACACCAGCGCTTCCCAAATGTGGTGCAGATGTGATGTGTGTCCTGTAGAACGAACTTTAATTCTGGCTTCCTACCTGCAGAAACACAGGTTTTGTCATTGCCAGAGCATAGCCAGCAGCACATTAACTTATGACTCCTTCATCTTCAGTTTTGCAGAACTGCTCATAGTTCCCGAGTTGACCTTGCATGCACTTGGTATGACTGCAAAGGAGTCAAATGTATACATTCATGGTGACTTCATAAAAACACAAGTAGCTCATAAAAGCTCGCTTGCAAACGTGAATCGAACACCCCACCACTTTGGGAAATACAGTGTAATTCCTGCCAAAGGCCTCAGTAATAATAACAGTTGTAACTATAATTATTTAAAAAATGTTAAGCTGTTAACATTAGGTGGACCACCATCATTCTACACTTTGTGCTGTGTTTCCCAGCTATAACTGACAGCTCTTAGAGGACAAATCAAGGCGTGATCTGTACTTTCCAGAACAGCCATCATACTAAGGGAAAGATGAACATTGATGTGGATAAGAGGCAAAAATTGGCAACTAAAGCATCAGTAATAAATGAAGTATTGCACTCTTGGTAGACCCTTGCAGTATTCCTTTTCCATCTGTAGATAGTGCATGCTACTTACCTTAGCTCAGGTATTGCAAGATCACAGGCAGAATGTGAGAGTTCTTCCTGGCTCTAACAGTGTGAGAGCGAGTAAACTGGTCCTAACAGATGCTGTCTAACCTGTTCCTACAGATTCACAATGAGATTCCACAGCTCACCCACGCAGCTTAATACACTCCTTAATTAGCCTTACAATGTGTAGAAAGTGTTTCCTAATATCTAATCTAAGTGTCCCTTAGAGTGATGGGATCTCATTATTTCTTGTCCTTATGAAAATGGAGAAGATGTCTTGTTTTTATTACATGTTTTATAAATTTCTGGGGTTGTGTGTTGTGAGATCAAAGGTGAAATTTTGGGTTTGTGTTTACATAATTGGCTCCTATTTACGTAGAACCACTATTCTAGTTTCACAAGTTTGCCTGAACTCTCATCTCAACTTATGGTCATCCTTATAGTCTGGAATGAGCTAAATGCAGTGAGTAAACACTCTCTTCTGTCTTGCATGTCAGTGTGGAAAATATCAGTATCAGATGTTCTCAGGTTCATCTCTGTGGAGCTCTGCACTCCATATAATCTTTCAATCAAGTAGCGCAGTTTCTCAACCGGATTTGCACCCAACTTACAGTAGTTTCATCCAGACTGGTGTTTGTCTTTCTGTTGCAATAAAGGCGTTATATAAAATGGTGTTAGAAGCCTCCCTTAATGGAGAGACCCGAGGTGTACTGCATCTTTTGCAGTCACCCAGCCTGTTATCCTGTCCTTGAAGGAAATTGATGTGATTTGTCTCTTAGAAGAATTTGATGTGATTTATTTTCCTGACTAGTGCAATTCAGTTTCTTTCCTCCTTGTTGGACTCAAGTAAGCTGGTATTTTAAGGAAGAAAGACTTTTTTCTCCATTGGGCACAGATTAACATTCTTGGGCTTTTTTCCATTATCTCTATACTTAGATCAGCTATTGATTTTCACATCATGTTTATCTTAATGTGTTTACTCCTTAGCTTTTCTAGTTTTATGCCAAGGTGGTTACAATTCTTTATACAGATCCAGGTATTTCTATGCTTCCTTCTGGAGATTGTGAAAGAGCTCACAGTTTTAATCAATCCTCCTGTCCTTTCTTGACCTTGGTATGCTTCAGACACTGCCTTAAACACTTTGGGGTTTTATGGGGTTTTTAAAAGTGGTCTCTTTTTACATTAATACATTTATTCTCTTGTTCTTTTTCTTTTTTTAAACATATATATTCTCATTAATGAGCTGCCATTTTTAGTTACTTTTATTAAAGTCATCTTCCATCTTTGTGTTGTCAGCTACTTCTAGTCTATAGATTAAAATTAAATGCAAACGAGTGCACTCTAAATTGCTTTCTATGTGTTTGTATGAAAAAATTTTCCATGAAACATTCTGAAGACAGTCAGGGCAACCCATGTCCCACTAAATACCTCTCCCACCTCACCTCTGGGATGTTAAAACCTACCTCTAACTCACAGCACTTGTAATGGAGATGACTCAGGTGTTTGTTCAGTTGTCTCCAACCAGACCTCTGTAATACCCAAATGACTTTTACAGCAAAATTAAACTAGGCAGGCATCATGTCTGCAGTATGATTCATAAACTGGATGTGAAGAGAAGCATCTCAGGGTCCAACTTGAAAGACAGGTGGGATGCTTCATCAAGTGGAGATGTGATGATTTTGAAGAGACTTAGACAACCACAGTGAGTGACAGGGTAGGGTTCTTGTTCCCCCCACACACACTGTTACATCTTGTGGAGTTCATTTAGTCACCCAGTACCTTATAAACGGATATTAAGGATTATTTAATTATCACATCTCTTGAGAACATGAAGAATGGCCCATTGTTTGTGTTGTGCATTTGAAAGCCCTGCTTATCGACATCCTGGCCCCGTATTTCACACTGACACTATTCTCTCAGTCCAAAATGGTATTCCCCATGAGCCTTAGACCTCCGTATGACAACTGGGAGCAAGGAGGGCAAGACAGTAAAGCTGCCCAGTTTTCACTCATGTCCCCTAGTCCACAAAGCACAAATAATGACAAATAATGACACAAACATGTACTTTTATTACCCTCTTGCCTGTTCTGTGTCTGTCCTCACAAGGTGATACTTGGCTCAACAAGAACATACATACACACGCCAGCTACTGCCACCATTTCCAGAGGGAGGTGCTGCCTTCAGCTGCCTCAACACCTTACACAGCCCAGTCTGTATTTTGCTTCAGTCCTCAGGCTCCACTGAAGTACAAGAAAGCTCTTAGCAAGAGTATGTAAATGGAAGTTTGGTAGCACCTAGGCTTGAGGTTTTCTTTTGAAGAGGCAAGTTTCACCCTGGAGCACGGGGGTAGGTTACCAGTGGGACAAGGGAGAGGAACAGGAATCCAGTGGACAGAAGAACCCAGGGAACAAACATTGCTGAGTAAACATTGAAGTTAGCCCACTGAGGGGTTATGCAAGTCAAGACCATCAAGCTCGGGTAACTGACCTGTCCACTAACATTCCTGCCTACAGTCACTGCTAACTGCAGATATACCTCACTGCTTTACAGAGTTGTATTTCCAGTTTGCCAACCTGGTTTGCTCACAGCACCACCTATACAAAACTAGCCAGTACCAGCTCAAACCCTAAGAGATAAGTGTCTAGTGAAGTTCAGTGTTCCTGAGAGAACAGTGGAACATCACAGATTGGAGAAGCCCAGGAAAGACCAACAGGATGGTTAGGGTGTAGAACACATGAGGAACTGTAACAGGCTGAGAGGTCCGGGTTTGTAAAAAAAAAAGGAGCGAAGAAGAAAGAATGTTTTATTTCAAATGCTGGCATACATCAATATTGTACCTGACAGAAACACACAGAAAAATAGATTTCCAATCCTCAGCCATACACAATCCACAACACGATACAGAAAACAATGAACATGCACAAAAATTTTTTTCTGATGAGCAACGATGTTTAAATTAAACTAAGGTGAACTACAATCCATATAAAGCAAACCACTATTTTAATTAGCTGCTGTGACCTGAGTAGGCCATTCTGTGAAACATGTAGTTATTATTCAATAACACATTGAATACTTAGTTGTGTCTCAGCTTTTGCCATGCAAGCTCCCTTGCTCCCTTACTCTTCTGAATACATCCAAAGGGACAAGCTAAACAGCTCCAGTAATAACAAACTCCCTGCTGAGCCAAATGGCTGCAATACAAGGATTAATTGAAGTTCTGTCCTGCCCACTTTCATCATGGCTAGTGATTGTTTAGAATATGTTTGTGAGCCTCTGGTGAAAGCACTTGGGTCAACAGACAGGAACCAAAACAGCAATATAAAAATAACTAAAGCAAACCAAAGACCCCACTGAGCAACCACTTTGTTTGGGGAAATTCCCCCATTCAACAAATTTAAAACACTACCCATAGTCCACATATATGTGATTTAAAGCCAGGAATAATACAATTAGAAGCAGCACTGTAACTTTAAGGAATCAGCTCTCAAAACAAATTTAGCAGACGTGGAAAATAGAAAGTTTCTGCTACAAAAACTACCTGGGAAGCTATCAGAAGGATCAGGAGACACACCACCACTACAAATGCAAGGCCACTTTTACCCAACGCAAGAACCTGGACAATTTGGTATAGACACCATATTTGCCTTTCTTTGCACATCCTTCTCCCCAGCTAACAATTCCAGTAACAAAATAAGTATCCTTATATCTGGTTACATGAGGGCCTCCACTGTCTCCTTGACAAGCATCTTTTTGCTCTGTGTCATAACCAGCACAGAACATGTTCTCTGTTATTGCAAAGTTAGTCGATTGCTTGCAAGTGTTCCTATTAACATAGGGGACTTCAAGCACCTTCAGTTTTTTGGATAGTCGCCCACCTTCAAACTCACGCCCAAAGCCACTAACCATCCCAGATCTTTGGTTCATCAGAACTTCATTAGCAAAGTCTGCTTTGGGAAGGCATGCTGCGATAATGTACTCCGAAAATGTGATAGGTTCCTTCAGCTTTATTAAGGCTATGTCATTATCATAAGTCGCAGCAACGTATTTAGGGTGAACAAGTATTTTGTCCACGGTATGCATCGTTTCAGACTGTTCTTCCTTCTCTCTGTCCACTTCACCTGTACAAGATTATTAAAAGAGTCATTAATGTGGCGATAGCATAAGAAATTAAGAACAACCTTGACAGAGGAAGAGACTAGTATATCCACTCCTAACCTTAGCCTAAGCATTTATACAATACAAGTAAATGAAGGCAATATTTATTAGCAGCAACTGGCTCAGTTTTCGTCCTGAGTTTTGGTCTATGGAGATTTCTGTACCAGTTTACATAAAGGCACAAACCGATCCAGCCAAACTAATGCAACTTTGTGTGGAACCTCTTAAAGGACCCTGAGTCTGACTTGGAGAAGAGAACATGGTCTGGGTCAAGACTAAAACAGTGCAAAGATAAAGTTGTCTTGATCTAGTGTCCTGGCTCAGACGTGAAGCAGTCATAACCTGAGTTTGTTCCTTTGTCCTCTATTGAATGTGTCATAGATTTCCTGAGTGTTCCTGCAGGAACAAATGTGGATGATCCAGATGTATCAGAAATGACAAGCTTTCTGAAAAAGCACTGCTCTGCTGAAAACATTGATAGCCATCATTTCTAAAACATTTGTTTTTAATCACTTCCAACTAGCTGACAAAGAAGAAAGGGATGCACCATTACAATTTTCTACATTTGGTGTCCCTGTTATTCCAAAGCAGGATTCCCACAGTAACAAGAAATTAGAAAAAGCAAAATAACAACAAAAGAGTAACAAACTGTAAGAAATAAGGTAACTGAGTACATCTCACATGAGATTTAGAGCACAGAAGGTGAAGCTGCAACACATGCTCAAACATTGCAGGAGTAAAATAAATAACCACTTACCAACAACAACTTTGATTTCTTTAGATTGGTTCATGCAATGAGCAGCAGTAAGTATAGAATTTTCATTCAGAATAGTTCCACCACAAAACTCTTCTCCTTCTTCATTTAACAGCACAGCCTGTGAAAGAAAAAAGGTAAGTGCAAAATTAAGAAGTGCAGTTTAATGTGAATGAGCTATAAACAGGTAACTGATTTCTTTGCACACCACATACATGCTTCTTACTGCAACACCTATGGGGCCCTCCAGGTCTCTCTTAATACTGCATTTATGGGTGCAGAGGCTACAGATCGGCTTGTACTGCTACAGAGTCTCGACTGTCTTTATGTGAAGTAGATATTTGGATTCCATATTATTGCACTCACAGTGCTTAGTACTGTCTTTTAGACACTGACTGACTGAGCAGGCAGAGTGCAGCCCCCAAATCACCCCATCTCTTGGACTTACCACCCCCAAGAATTCCTGTCCAAGTTCTGTTCCTGCTTGTCTCCCCCTTACTATTCCCAAAGACAGGAATTCATTTTGGCTGGTCCAAAATAAACTGTAAGACTTAGACACGGAAGCGTATTTGCGAAGTTAAAATGTTTGCTTTATCTGACATGCTTTCGGGTGTGTTTCCTGAGTGGATGCTCTCAAAAAGAGCCAAAACATAACCTGCAGAAATGGCCTGGTAGACCAGCATGACTCAAAAGCCCTGTGTGGGAATTGGTTAGGCAGCTCCAGCTAAAATGGCACAAAGCCTTTCGTTTTGACACTTTAAGGCCTCAAGTTGCAGAACAGCACATCTAAGTGCCCAGTTCACACAATCCAGCTACATCAGACTACCACTGGCACTACATGGGTAACATTCAGAAGGCAACCAGGTGAAAGGAGCCACTGCACACCTTCCCTCAGAAAAACACTCTGCTCACATGCAGGGCACACACACTGGACTTACCTGCCATGGACATTCACCGAGACGGCATTCATCCCCACCTACTATCCTGGTATCAACATATGGATTCTTGCTACTTGTTCTGTTGACAGTCGGGGGGGTTGGACTTTCTGTAGTAATAACAATGTGGTCCTCTGAGCTTGTTTCGTTTGTGGGAGGGCCTTCTTGATCACTCGTTACATTGCTATAATCACCAGGCAAAAGAACCGACCTTTTCTTTCTTCTCACGAAAACTTTTCCACAGGGGTATTTTACTGTGAAGAGAAGAATATCAAAGTTGGAGATAGACAGAAGCCCCACAAGAGAAAACTCCTTGGAAACACTGAGGAAAATGAGTGAAGTAATAGGGCTCACAGCAGCAATTTGTTATTAGTTATAAAACATATTAAAACTAATATCATCAGCCCATGTTTGACCCATCTGTCCAGGACTACTGAAATAAAACAAAAATGAACAAATGTAAATAGTACCAATGATAATTATCTAACATCATCAGTTTCTAGAAAAGCAGTAAGTTTTTGCAAGCAGCTATTTTATATGGCATGTAAGTATTTGAGTAAATGAGTTATTACTGCAATCACGTTTTTCCTGTCAACAGAGGAATTTACTGTGGTAATTCTGTAAAACACACCTTACAAAGGGTTCCAAAACAGCCAGGTATTGATCAAGTCCATCACATCACCTCACAAATGGAAGGCTTTGGAAATACAAATCAGTTGGACTCACTGTACCCCATGTAGCGTACCGATGGTTCAAAAGACATTCTTCAATTGTGAATCAAGACATCCCTTGACTATGAAAAAAGTCTCACCACCATTGCTCTCGGTTTATCACATGGCTTCATACCTGTTGAAACACAGTGTTTTCCATCCTCTGCTAAAGCATAGCCATCTGCACAGGAACACACTACATCCTTCTGTCCATCTTTTTTGATGCTGCAGAAATGCTCACAGTCACCATTGTTTATTTTGCAGAACTTTGGTATGACTAGAAAAGAGATGGTTGGAGAAAAACTGTAAATAAACACTGACATCACAGAAGATCTCAAACTTCACCAAAACAAAATGCACACTTAAAGGGGATCTGTCTCTACATCTGCAAAATATCTGAAGTACATCCTAGAAATAACATGAGTAGTAAACATCAGGTTGTGCCTTACAAGGCAGCCACATCCACCACACAAAACATATCTGCCAAGTCCAAGTGGGCCTGGTGGCCATGTCATGGTAAGCTTAGAAAACCAGAGACAAATTGTCAGGGTAAAAATGAATAAAACACTAAGAGAAAGATACTGGTAAACCCTCACACTGTTCCTCCCTCCTGTCCTAAAAATCTCAACTCCTCATCACTCCCCTAATTCTTGGGCCTGAATGTCAGTTCCGCACCCTCCAGTCTTACTTCTGGGCTGCTGATAGACTCTCCAGTGACATTGTCAGGGTAGCAGCTGTATGCCACAGAAGGGAGCCTCAGGAAGGATTTATATGCAAAACATACTTCATTGCAAACCTGAAAAAGTCTCCGCATTGTCTACTGAAATCTGCTTTCTTAGGGTTTTTTCTGGTGTGAACTAAGCCGGGAAGCTGTACTTCTGAGCTTGGCATAAAGGCTTTTTGATGTCAGTTATAAGAATCATATGCTTAGTTTTATCCATATGTTCTGGGGATTCCAGCTCATATAGACAGGCTCCATTATAATTAAGAGTTAAGAAAGAATTAAATCCCTACCTTTCAGCTCCCTGGGAAATTCACCGCCACAGTTCTCGAAAGCAGAAACTTACCAAATTCACAGTTCTTGCCTTGATAACCATCCAAGCACGTGCAAGTGTAGGAACCAATTCCATCTCTACAATGGCCACCATAGTGACAAGGATTTGGGCTGCACTGGTTCCCATCTATGAAAACAAACCAAACACCAAATTATTGTAAGAGTGCAAGTATTTCCAGTGAACTCTGAAGGGGTGTCAGTTTTAAGAAGCCACCTTTTATCCTTCCTTTTAAAATACAGGTCCTGTGAGTTGCCACATTCCAGATGGAACAAACAGTCTAACTGCAATCATTCCAAACCTGCAATGATTCATACACATATCCTCACTTTTGCAATCTGTTTTTGGTGGGTACTGTATGACAGTGCACACACAAGCTTTTTTTTGTAGAAAAATAAAGTAATACATTGTGGTCAAAAGTATACATAACTTACAATGAAGCCTGTAAAAGCAGATGGGACATTGCAACTACTGCCTAAAAAGCCTCAACTTTTATTTCCTTAAAGGTCATCTCATCCCTTGTGCATGTCTTTTGCCTGTAGATCTCTGCATTTAAAGACACAGCCACCAGCATATTATTCAGAAGATAATAAAACCTCAACATTTTACAAAGCCCTACAAAATCCATGTGTGCAGGCCAAATTCATGTTTTGTGCTGCTCAGAAGCACCAAAATTTTCCCATTGTATCTGGTGAGGTGTGAGCTTGAGCCTCAAAATATTAGCTCTTACCCTCACACTGCCCACATCTGCGCTGGCATCTCCCACATTTGAAAGGTAGTTCTGCAGCCTTTCTTCCTTTCCGTGACCTAGACAATACTGGTTGACTGGACTCAAGGGCCCCAGCCACAATTATCTCACAAATTCCGTTACCTGGAGGACAGGGAGGCTGCACTGTGTTTGGAGACACATTCCACAGAGCAACCCTTTCTCTCATCCCACAAAGGTATCTCACTCGTGCACGGGTGCTCGCTGACATGGTCTTTCCCATTTAGTGATCCGCTGTGGCAAATGTGTTCCTCCATGACATGTATACCCTGGGCTACACTAAGAAAAGCAGGATATCCAGAGGAGTGACACTTGCTGCTTGTTGCAAACTTGTTGCTTTATATTTGTTCTTTGAATGTCTGTGTTTTACCACCTGTTCTGCCCCCCTTAGGAGCAGCTGAAACATCAGTGCCCATTAAGGAGACAACATGCAAGATGCTACTCATCCTAAGGATCCAGCTTGCTGCCTGCATGGTGTTTCTGGACTGTGACCTCAACTGCTGCAGCTCTATTTGCCACAGGGAGCAACTGATGGGCTTTGGGGACTGCACTCATACATCATCATCCCTTCTGTACCTGCATGTGCCCAAAACCAACAGATCTCCAAATGCTCCAGCCACAGAGACATTGGAAACTGATGTCCATCCTCAACAGAGGGAAGGCAAGACCACTATTAACCAAAAGAAAGACAGACTCAAGGCCTGCATTACAGGTTCTAGTTACTGCCTCCTCTGAAGTGCCAGAGCACTCTATTCTGTAGTGGTCTTACCTGAGCAGCATCCTACTGTTTGAAAATATAATTATTTAGTCTTACCCTACGCTGTAGTTGCAGCTGTGGTAGTGAGTTTTATGTCAGTATTGCACAAATTCCCCTACTAAAAAAGGAAGCTAGAACAAATTGTTCTAGTAACTTGGCTGAGGGTAGCTGTGGTTTTCAATACTCCTGAAGACCCCTAAAGCATTTGTGAACTGTGGTTTAAAATGTATGATATTGGCATTTCCGCTAAGAGCTCTGGCACTGATGTTCTGCTGTCTGTATTCTCATGAGAAAATGGTTTGAAATATTCCAGTCCAGTTACTGCAACACTGACGCAGGCTTTGCTTGAAATTTCAGCCTGTAGGTTGCAGAGTTCTTCCCCTGCTTAGAGGATTGTGAAAGTCTGCATCTTCTCTGTGATAACTGTTTTCAACTCTCTGCAGATTCCAAAAGACAAAGCTGAGCTGTCTTTGGTCAACATTTTTGAGGTACTCCTCCTCAATGCATACTCCTCCTCAATGGACACATACTTTCTAGAGAACATAATAGAAAGCACTAATACATTAAGAACCTGTCCATGCATAGTGCTTACAAATACTAGAAAATAAATACAACTCACACCTTGGAAAAAACCCCGAAAAGATTGTTAGGTAGTATTTGCTGATCTACTGACGTAACTTCCTTGAATTCCAAACAGTTCTGTAGAAAACACATGCCACAAAATGCTCCATAATACAGGAATCAATACCACTCTGGTATGGAAGGTGACAGGCAACAGGCAAGTGACTGTGAGATACAGTTTCACAACTTTGTGTTGGTTAGGGCATTTAAGCGACACCCCCATCTGTAACTCTTTGTATCTTGAATTCTCCCATCTGGGGCTGCCCCTCTTGAGGAAAACTGTTTGGCAGAGTCACACAGACAGTTTCTACTTCTCATTGTCCTTAGTGGGCAAAGAGACACTATTTTTTTTTGAGAGGGCAAAGATCAGCCCAACAACTGGAGGCAGTTGAACCTTGTCTGCAAATGAAATTACTGGGTTCAAGCAACAGCAGGCAGTAAATCAGATTCCTTTTTCAGAGGAAACACAAAGTGAGGTTGTCCTGGATTGAAAAGAGAGGAAGCAAGGGAGCAGGAAGGGGTTACTTAAGAGGTGCACCCTTTCAAGCCTTGCAGTGAGGAAGCTTAATCCACTAAACAAACACAAAGTGTTTCTTACCTACATAGATGTTCCAGAATTCCTCCTAAAGGTAGGTGTGGAAAATGAGAATAAAAGGAAACAGAAAAAATTGTATGAGAATTACTAAATTCCTCAGAAAAATATTAGACCTTTCATATACAGTATAATTGCAGCTAACAATTGCTAAAAGAAATATTTAAGTGATAGGTACATGCCTTGTAGCCTGCTATTACCATTTAATAACTTAAAACCATATTGCCCAGCTCTACAGAAACAAGTCTCATGCATTTTTCAGAAATGTCTGGAACTCCTTAGAGATACCATGGTGCGACTCACTCAGGATAAGCCACTTAATTTCTTGCATAACTGTGTCTTTTGATCAGTTTTGACTGAATTTACTTGTTTTCCCGTAATGCCAAATTCTCAGTCTCCATCCCCACCCCGTACTCCCATCAATCACAACCTCATAAATCCTGACACTTAAAAACATTTTGTCTGATTTGTGTTCTCCTTTTCCTCTGCACTGAGGACTCCAGGTATGTGCTGTCTGTCCAAGACAGTCCTTTCCAGTGACATCTGGTCACCAGGTAGAACAGGTTGTGCTTGTTCTGCTATGGGTAAGTCAACATTTATGCTCTGAAGGCAGTGGCAATGCACCCATGACTCTTCACCCAGGACATATCAGGGCCACTCCAAGAACATTCTGGCCATCAGGTAGTGCTAAAAGGAAATGAATCTGGCCTTAACTCCAGTTTCAGGGTTGTTCTTAACAGCCACATAGCTACAGTCGATGTTCCCTATTCCCCTCCACTACTACGTCACTTCAAGTTTTAAAATACCACCTATTCTACTGACTCCAGTCTCCACAGCTGCCCCATTGCTTTAACTTTCCCTTGAACTTGGGAACAGATCACAATTCTGTCTTAAGAAAGCCATTGGAGTAGGGTAGGTGACACAAAGGTCACACGTACAAACTTCATTCCAATTAACAGTAAGGCATTTAAGAACTGTCCACAGTATACATTCTCTAAATTCAGATAAAGAGGGCCACAAGATGATAAGCACTGCAAAACTGCTTGAGATCAGTTAAATTCCCCCACAAAGTTCCATGTCAGCATTTGCCTTCTCAGACTTCCTACGGATTGTCTTGACCGTAGTCATGCCACTCAGCTATGCCACCCAGATAGGGTGAACATATTTCCAACACTAGTAGGTAGCATCAAAGCCTTTAAACGTCAAATACCTCTCAAGGGCAATTAAACAGATCAGAACAAGTAAAAGAATGGAGGCTTTAAGATGGGCTGGCAGATGTTTATGCCTTTGCAATTCCAACCACAATCAACCACTATTTGTGTTAAGTGATTGCGAATAACTTGTGGGTTTTGGGTGCCCAGCTCAAAAGACTTGATTGGTAATTTTTAAACATGAAATGTACAGATCTGTGTTTCATATTACTTCATCCTTACAGTTTTCTCATTGTCTTCAAAAGCTTCTCTTGCTTCTTCTTTTGAACAGCGCTCCTCAACGCATTCTCTTTCAATATTCCCTTTCTTCAGTTCCTCTAAGAAAGAGTTAGCACGTTTTGTTCTTTCCAAGAACTTGTCGGCATTTTCTTTCTTGATGAATACTAGATAAAAGAGAAAAATGATGGGTAACATTTGGTGATTGTGGTAAAGAGTCATAGAAATAAGTGAGGTAGAAAAAAAAAAAGCAAAGCAGACCCTTTCACCCCTCTACCTGTACAAAACATTACCTGTAAAGTTAGTCCTCACATAGGCTGATACATCCCAGGGTCTCTCAGAGCAATCTCTCTCTGAGAATCAGTAGCCCCAGGACAAAATGTAGGCCCCCAAAATTCTCTCCTACTCTTTTTATTCTTGAAAATAAGAACATGCAGGTTGCCACCAAGGGCTTACACTTCTGTTGCTCCTGCTCAAGACTCAGTCTTGAACAGAATGACTTCCCCTGAAGGCCAGGGAGATTGCAGTCCTTGATTTCGTTTTAAAGCTGACCATCAGGCAACATAACTACCTGATCTAGGGGCTTGTGATGCAGAAACTAAATGCCACACAAACTCAAGATGGAGCAGTGTATCTAATAACAGACAGAGCCCAATAATAACTCATACAGAGCCCATGTATGAATTCTATTGCCCCTCAGCACCCCAAATTCCACTGTACAGCACCTCTAAAGTGCCTGTAGAAATGTTCCAGCCTTCCTGATATGTGTACTGATAAGGCAGCTGCCATCTAGGATTTAACAAAGAGCAGAAGTAAATGGTCACGTCAGCTTTAGCAGGAAAGTACAGCCTGAAGTCGGTTTGCTGAATTGTTTTTATTTCTTAAAAGCCTGTAGTCACAGAAGCCTAAGACCTGATGCCTTCAAGTTAAAGAGGTAGGTAGCTGTTGATTTAAACTGGAGGGTCAGAGGCATTAGACTCATCTCAGGCACGTGGCTATGTGAGCAATAGCATTATTCTCCAGTGACTTGTGCACACATTACCAGGCAGGAAAAACAAAACCAACAGTGGACGAAATAAGTTGCCAATTACTCTGTAAAAAGCGTGTGTTCTAGGCAAGTGTGAAAAGTTTGGAAGCTGGCTTTTAATCAAGTTCTACCATCTGGAATTTACACCGAAAGAATACTTTCCAACCACAGTGTTTTGGAAGACTGTGCTACAGATGGGACTCAAGGTCAATGCCTTATGCTCAGTGCACAGCTTGCACATACCTTCTGGAGCATTCTTCATGCAGCATAATTCAATAATAAATAAATTTGCTGATAGTAATCATATACCCTAACATCCTCCAAGTGAACACAGAGAGGACTTAATTCTGCTTTCATTGAAGTTGATGGATCAGCCACAGGGAGACAAATTCTGTTTGTGCTATTTATATTATGCAATCCCATCCTTATTTTCAAGCCCCACTTCCTTTAAAACAGCTCCTCCCAAGGAAGGCTTACAGAAAGTGCTTGTAACTTGCAGCTCAGTGATTGTTAGTACATTCACCCGTATCTTATTTGCCCTTAAATCCCTCTCTGCAGTAACAGGAAAGTGGCAGGATACAGCTGGTGGGGTTATCGCCTCTATATTCCTTTCCTTCCACACCACCCTCATAAACGGATGTTTTTGTATACTTGAACTAGCTGATCAGTCTTCTGAGGCTGGTCATTCTTTTTCCCAAGCTTCCTATCAAGCTTCCTTCTTCAAAGACATCAAGGAGCAATAGGCACCAGAGAACTGAAGTAGGATGTTCCAGAAATATGCTAAAGACTTCTTTTAGACCCTACGTGGGCTGAGACACCAAAGGAAGAGGTAACAACTTTTGAAAGGCCACTTCTTGATGCTGCCCTGGACTTTGGCATTGAGCATGGTGCTGGCACGAACAGAGGGCAGAGGGACATGCTTCCGACCTGTTACCTCCACGGCCAAGCACACTCAGTCAAGCCCTGTCCAAGCTTCCCTTCACACACGAGCACCTCAGGGTGTGAGGGCAGCTGTACTCCAGTTGCGAACCGCGGGGAGGGACAGCAATCCCACTTTCCGAGGGAAAAAAAGGGAAGACGAAGCAGCCTAGGAAAGGCCTCGGGGATGCAGCGGGACAGCATCCCTGGGGGCTGGCACCCCGAGATGCCCCCAGCTGCTCGCTGTCCCCGACGCGCAGCTCCCGGCGGCTCCCGGCGCTCTCCCGGTGCGCGCCCCCGGCCCGTAGAATCGACCTTCCACCGTCTCCCGGCCCGGTAGCTCCTCCCCATCCCCGAAGACTGCTCGGAAGGGGGGTTCCCCCATCGCAAAAAGGTGAGAAAGGTGCCGCCTTACCGCCTTCCTGAGCGCGGAGCTGGCCGGGCAGCGCGGCGCAGAGCAGGAGGAGCAGCAGGCGGCCGGACATGGCAGCGCGGAGCGCCCCGCTGATGGTCCCGCGGGGACGGGGCACGGGAGGGACTGACGGGACGGACTGACGGGACGGGAGCCGAAGTCTTCAACCCCTCGGGCGGGGTGAAACTGAAGAGGCTCTGCTTCTCCCTGCCCAGAAATAGCGGAAGCGCCGGGGCAGGGGGAAAGCCGCGGCGGCATTCCTCACTCAGGGGGGATGAAACTTCTTTCTTTTCCGTTCTTTCTTTATTTTTTCAAAGCCCAAGGCAGCTTTTCTTTTTCTTTTTTTTTTTTTTTTTTTAAATAACTTTTATTTTGAAGGAGGGGAAGTGACTCGCCACTTCAATAAACTGGTGTCGCCCTGGCCCAGCTCTGGGCTAAGCCGGGATTTTAGCCCAAAACAGCCGGCACCCTTGGCAGCTCCCACCCGCGTGTCCCACATCCCAAACCCGTCAGCCAGTGGTTCTGCACTTTGGATCAGTGACCTCGGCATGCTGCTCGCTGGGAGCTGGCCTCAATCTCCCGTTTCTTATGGGGGAGCTCACAGGGCCCTGTGGAGCCCTTCTGCGCTGTGATGCTTCCAGAGCCAGCCGCCAGGTCTCCTTCATCTTCTTCTCTTGCTTAAACAGGCTGTTATATTAAAAATATATCTAAAACGCAGCTTTGTTTTGAAAAAGTTGCTCTGTGCAGCCATTACTAGTGTTGATTTCTTTCAGCGTTTTACCTGTTTTTCTGCAAACTGGTGATTTGTTCATAAATGTCAGTATTTACATTGGAATGTTACAGAGGAGAAATCGCCTTATGGACCATGGAAACCCCAGACTGTTTTATCTTCAAGGGTCTTCAGGGATGATTTTGCAATGCTGAGTGACTCATCTAAGTGAACACGAAGCCTTATTTGCTGGCCACTACTCCTAGTCCCTTTACTCCCTGGGATGGGACTCCTTTCTGGAGTAAGGTTGTGTTTGCATACTGTAAGACCTCTTGTTTCTCAGGTCTCTGGAATTTGCTGCTTTTCCCAGGTCAGTTAACTATTTAAATGAACAGTGTGTCATTCTTCTGTGTCAGTAAAACAGGTTATAGGATATTCAGTATTGTATGGTTTATGTACCAGATGATACCAATGTTTCTCTCTAATAATAGAGTAAGATCAATTGTAATTGTCCTACTATCTGCTAAGCTTTTGTGGTTGCGTTGATATTCCACATTCTTTGAATGATCTTGGGTATAAGTTTTGCATATGATTGCTAAACTGTTTTCTAATCTCCTAATCATTTTTATATCCCTCACCTTTTCACAGTTTTCATGCTTAGGTTAGAAGGTACGTTTTAAAATTTTATAGTTGATAGTTTTCAGAATATATCAATTTCTACCATTTATGCCTTAAGATTTTAGTGAATGGTCTTTGTTCAGTGTTTTTCGGATGGTCAGACAATTATTGTATTCTGACTTTAGGTCTCAGTATAGGGAATACAATTTAGATTATACTGGACAACAAATGAAACAAATGTTCCCTTTTATTTGTGCTCTATGTATCAATAAGAAAGGCAAAGACAAGATTAAATCAGTGGTATTCTTCACCACTCATAAATATAGGGTTAAATATTGCATTTAATAGCCTTACAGCAGTAATGCATGATGCAAGAAGACTAAAATAAACTTTTCATAGCAAACCTGTAAATGTGGAATCAACCTTTTTCCAGCTTTCTGGTTCTGGAGAATGTCTATGGTTCCTATACCTCAAATCTCCCTGTTGCCACTGCAACTGTTGAAGAAAGCTACTTTAACATAACTTAAAAGAAACCCTTTTTCTACTTTTTCTGCTATTTCATAATTATATTCCAGGATCCATAGCATGGGAAGTTGTGAAAGCCAGACGCATGAATGTGTTCAAAGGAGATTGCACACAATTACAGACAGCAGGTTCATTCATGACTGTTCAATGTAATGCAACTTCTGGCTCAGGAAGTCTGTACTTCACTGATTACCAGAAGTTGACAGGGCAGCTGGAGGAAGGATGATGATAGGCATGATGTGTTGCTGACAGTCTTTCTCTCAGCATCTAGCTCTGTCCTTTAGCAGAAATGGATGCAGAACAAGAGGGACTTTGAGTCTAATTTGTTACAGTTTTTCTGTGCCTGCTTGATAAGACACAAGTTTACAAACAATACCGATAAGGAATGTATTTTATGTATTCAAGTAGGCAATGGGCTTGCTTCAAATCATTAATAGTGGTGTGGGTATCACATGTATCACATATCTAAGATAATGAAGGAATGCTTCAACAGGAAAATGGCACAGAGTGATTGGGGGAACAATAGCACGCTCTGGAAATGCTCTGGTTCAACATCTTTAGTCCATGTGCTTCTTCAACCAGTTGAGGTATTTGGACACCCTTGTGTAAACCCCATAACTGCCTTCAACAGCACAGCCCTTTCCCCAGCTGACAATCCCAGTCAGAAACCAAGTGTTCTTGTACTTTGTAGCATGAGGACCACCACTGTCACCCCTGCAGGAGTCCTTAGCTCCAGACAGGTCTCCTGCACAGAACATGTTCTCTGTGATATTGAAATTGGTCTCCTTTTCACATTCTTGTGTCTTTACCCGTGGCAAATCAACTCTCATCAGAACAGAAGAGGTGGCACCTCCATCTAATAGGCGCCCCCATCCACTTACTGTGGAGAACTTGATGGAGGACAGCTCATGCACAGCAAACCGTTTCTCAGGCAAACATATCGGCACCACATAGTCGGTGAGACTCACCGGTGCGTCCAGGCTCAAAAGGGCAATATCATTATTGACTTGTCCAATTGTGTATCCTTCATGAACGATTATCCTGGAGACTCCACTTTCTTGCTCAGTTTTCTCATCTTCGTTTATTTTGTGTTCTCCTGGAAAAGTTATTAATCGCAGGTTATATCAGAGAGCTTCTTGATTCCTGTAAGTTTAAGGAGATAGGGTGCTTCTAGTCTGACACCTATGAAGGACAATTCCTTATACTACCAAAGACTTTAACTCTGTTTTTTTATGGATGAGAAGCTGCCACCACCTTGACAAGATGAGGAGAGGAGAATACATACCCAGTCTCACACGAAGCTGTTTAGGGTGAATATAGTCCAAACAATGAGCTGCAGTGACCACCCACTCTGGGGAAAGCAGGGTACCACCACACTTTTCTTTATTGTCATGCATTATAAGGGCCTGCCAACATAAAGCAATTTTATGTCTTACATCAAACATGCTTGATCTGAATCTCAGTAGTGATAGGTTTCATATTGCTTTTTTTCTGACAATATATGCAACTGTTTGTGAGAGTACTGTGATGACTTTATGAGAATTTATGAAAGGAAGTCTTCCTAAACTGACATTTTCTCCATCTTGTAGCATGGACCTTGCCTATTATGGTCAAGAGTGTATCCCTGCAAGCTGCCACTATAATTCTTGCCAGCAGTAAGGTTAAGGACTAAGGTATCAGAGGGTAGAGGTGTCTGTGTTACTACTCTTCTCTGATGAAACCAGGCACTCCAAAACAAAGCTAAAATGCTTGACTGAAGCAGGTGTATCTGCTGGCTATGGACAAAGAGGGAATTTGGTTATCCAGGCATGGCATTTTTTATGAATTTTTAACATAACAGATTCAAAACAATGGATTTAAGATAGCACTTTTGTAAGGAAATTAAAAAAAAAGTAATGAAAGATTATTGAAGACTCACTTGCCATGGACATTCACCTGGAGGACAGATCAAACCACCTACTATTCTCCCTTGTGCAGTTGAATTTTTTTTTGCCAGCACTGGTATTTTTCCACATGGGTATTTCACTGAAAAAAAAAATTAAAAGAAAACAACAACAGAGGGCAGCAAGTGTGTACTGAATTCACAGCAAAATCTCAGTGAAGCTGTTAGTTTTGAGAACCCATACTCCCAGACTAGAGATCAGTGTTTCAACTAAGGTAAAGCAGCTCAACAAGTAAGTCATCTTTTTGTTTGGAAACAGCCAGAAATGCTCTAGGAAACAGAATGCAGGCCCATACATTATCATCGACACATATTCACTTACTACAGGACTTTGCAAACACTATACCTGCTTAAGATATATGTCAACAACATGAGGTAGGCTGCAGGTTGGAGTGAAGAAGTGACTCTGTAGTCTACATATTTTCAGTGACCTTGCTGACTTTAATTCAGTTGTACCAAGTGCCCAGCATCCATGGTATGGTCCATGCTTAAGCATGGGGTGGGCAGCTTGCCATCTCTTGTTTGGGCAGACCCAAAGATGTCCTGAGAGCAGACACTATGTCTTCTGTTATGCCTCTCACAGACTGTACCTAGTTTGCTTCTGTCCAGAGAATCCTTGATTCTTCTGGACTTCACATCTCAGTCTAAGGTCTGTTTTCACTCTGAGGAAGAATGTGAAGGCTAGCAATAAGAGAATCAAATCTTGACTGAACCTGCGAATGAGCTGCAGTGCAGAGGAAGCCTTGGTGTTTTCAATACATCTTCCACCCAACTGAATTTTCCTTTAAAGAAGGTCTACCAGTGGGGTTTTTTGTGTGCCACGTGTCTGTGATGTACCAAAACACGGTCTCTTCTCTCTGGCAGTCACACTGTGATAACACTGTGAGGAGGAGTGCTCTCTTTCTACCACTTTGGGAACCGGGGCCCTATAGTCTATGCTGAGCTGCATCCGACATCTCCATGGATCTGTAATAACTTCAGCTATATGAAGACAGCATCAGGCTTTTACAGGTACAGGCAAGGTATGGAGAAACACGAGTAGCTTTTTGATGGCAGCTGGGGAAGGATCAGAACAGACGCAACGCAGACCCGTGGACTCCAACTCTGTATGCAGGGCAACAGTGCAAAAGGGCCAATGTCCCAAAAGAAAAAGGGCCATTGTGAGAGATGACAAAAGGACTGTGAGGGGACTGGCAGCCTGGCAGTTACACAGTTTTCTCTACTTGCCGCACATGGTCAGCTCTACGGCTGTTTTGGTCCCCAAGAAGCAAGCAGCAACAAATACATCCTCCTCAGAGGGGAAGACACACCGAAAAGCCTGTGGGGAATATTGAATTCTTTGTTCTCAGCTTTTAACAAAAGCAGCTTCCCCACCACGTGGTATTGCAGGATCTGTTAATAAGGGATAAGCACATAGTAGACATTTTTTTCTAATGAAATTGCTGTTGTTGACAGCTATGTTGTCATTATCAGCTCTCTGCATGAGTGCTCCATTGAGGTGTGTGTGTAGGGGGGCATCACCCCTCAGAATTACTTAGCATGCTCCCTACAGCTCTATCCGTTCTGTTGTTATGTTCATATCCCCAGGGGTCCCTTTTTTCCCCTCTAATAAAATAATTCAAGTAGGCATCTGCAATAGAGTCAGGTGCCAGCTTATGTATTGGAAAAATAAATAACTTGCACTACCCTAGTCCCAGTTGAAACTGACCTTGTCAGGTGAGAGAAATATCTAGCCATAGTGTCTGTAGTAATACCAAAAGTGTATTATTCCTACTAAATAGGTAAAGAAGAAAAAGAAGGAAAAGAAGAAAAAGAAGAAAAGGGAAGGAAGGAAGGAAGGAAGGAAGGAAGGAAGGAAGGAAGGAAGGAAAAGGAAATAACTGTTTTTCTTTTTTTTTAATAGGCCTCTTCCTCTCTTGACCCTTGCACTGAAATAAATATAGTAATAAAATCCAGTCACAATTTCAGATTGAAAGACAACAGTAAAACAATGCTGCCCGTGAAATATTTTCTCACTGTGGGTGTAAGCTAAAACAAAGAAGGACTTGTGAGGCCCAGAGCTCCTCCACTTACCAGAAACCCCTCAGCCTGACCCCAAATCCCTGATCACTTGCTGCCATGAGCTTGTCTCCACTGCTCAGTTCTTCTCTACTTGACTAACGGTGAGCATGTTCCCAAAGGAGGAGACAGGGGTTCCCCTACCTCCTAACTATGAGCAGATGGGATGTTTGAACTTGAATTTTCCATCTCCCACAGGAGTGAAAAGAGGTTCAGAAGGCTCCCTGCTTGGTGTACACATTGACAGCTGCTTTATTGGGATGCCTAAATGTACTATTTGGGACTCTGCCTGTGAAGAAGAGGTGGGGAGCTGGTATCTAAGGGTTATACCTTGCACGTCCTGATGTGCACATGTTGAAAACCTTTCTTCCAGAGCTGGCTTAGACTTAGCATCAGGTTAGTCTTACCTTGGGGGATGCAGGACACGCCATCACTCGCTAAAGTGTAATCGTCCGCGCAGAAGCACACTCGTTTTCCAGACTGCTCGTCGGCACAGTACTGCTCACAGCCACCATTGTCAAAAATGCACTTCAGTTTGTCAGCCACGGCTAAAGTCAGACAAAGAGCGTTTAGGTTTCAAGACAGATTTTTGTGCTTAACATGAATCAATTGCAACTGAAATGTTGACAGAGTAGCAGGGCAGAAAAGCAGATTTCTGTGATTTATGTAGAGTGACTGCCTCAGAAACACCTTCCATTTGTCAAAAGCTACATAGGCCTGGACCTCCAGGAATTACGGAAAAAAAGGCAACGCTTAAGAACATACACCTAAAATTAAATCAGACTGCATTTATGCACTGGCTGAGCTGTCTAAGGTACAAAGGTGTTGCAACTGTGTGGTAGCCATCGTAATATATGACTGAAAAATTATAACTATTTTGTATTTTGTCATTTGGCAAGAAGATGCTCTGGGATGACTGTTGAGGCTGCCTGGTTAGAATTAATGAGTGCCTAGCCCTTGTTTGGACTCTGTGTGTTCTGAAGGTATAACACTCAGTGTGAGGTGTCCACTGAAATCAGTGGAAATATGTATATTAACTTCGTTAACCACTGGACCCATCCATTCGGGCTTTGTACCATGCATATGCACTGTAGATCTCATTCACATAATGCATCGAGCTTCGAAATCAAACTTCAGTAGTTGGGTAGGAAAAAAATTCCTTCTTTTCTCTCAGATGGTGCACAAAAGGCAGTTTTTAATTATTTTTACAAAGTCATTATAGGGCAATAACTATATTGCTGCCTTTCAGTGCCTGACTGCTAGGTGGTTAGTTGCATCATGTGACACCACAAGCACTCTGGACAGTAGCTGTCATAGCTATAATGATGTAGAATCTCAGAATCACAGAATCACAGAATATCCTGAGTTGGAAGGGTCCCCAGAGGATCATCAGGTCCAGCTCCTGAATGATAATGATCGCTACTTCTTATCTCAATGCCTTGCATTTGAATTAATAATGGCATTTTTATTTTGTTAAGTTATGCCACAAGCTGACCTTTTTCACAGTTCTTGCCCTCATATTCAACAGGACAGCGGCAAACGTAATCCTGAAACTGGTCATCACAAATCCCACCATTCTGACAGGGGTTGGAGTCACACTGGTTAGGGTCTGTAAAACATTCAGTGTCAGTCTAGCTCATGCAAAGAGCTGCAGCAGTGGAAGAGTTTCACAGCTGTTAGAACATCCCGAATGATCATACCGGAATAGATGTGCCAGAACTCGTTCTGGAAGAAAAAGATGCGAGATCCAATTAAAGAAAAATTAACTCAAGTTATGTCTTACTGCTCTTGTTGCACAGGAGGGGTTACAGAAAGCCAGAGTGATGCCCCTTTTGCCTTTATAATTTGTGACAGTTAATATCCATAAAATATCCTACATTATTTTCTAGATTGTACATTATTTTCATATACCAATAGAGAAGGGCACTGCGTTACATACACAAATGGGTTACCCGTAAGTAACCTCTGTGTAGTTGAGGTGGGATTGACTGAAGAATACATTGCACAATACGACAATTCAAAGTATTGCCAGTGCAGGAATTGGGGCTTTGGGGGGACAACTCAGAGAGCATCCCCTAGATGGGTACTGCTGGGGATGGCCTATGCAGTGTGCCCTCCTTTAACTCACTACTGCTCCCTATAGATACAAGACAAAGATGCAAACAGCAGGACAGTAAGTGCTTTTTTTGCTCTCGGGGTTTAGAATGTCAAAGCAAACCCTTTAGCAAGGGAAGTCCTTATGCCAATGAGTGCTCATCCAGGCCCGTGTTACTTACTGTCCTTGCATCATCACGGTAAATCTCTCTTGCTTCCTCATAGGAACACTTTTCTTCCATGCATTCTCTCTCTAGTGACCCAAGTTTTATCTCTTCAAAGAAGCTGTTGGCTCGTCTTTGCCTTTGCAAAACGCTGCTTGCCTCTTCCTGCTTTAGAAAGACTGAAAAACAGTGGCATGTTCTGTTTGTCATACAGCTGTGCTTGCCAGACAGAGAGGATCTGGGGACAATTTCCTCTGGAAGCTTTTCTGTTTTCCAAGGTTTTTTTT
Source organism: Oxyruncus cristatus (assembly GCA_013399855.1). Classification (NCBI taxonomy): domain Eukaryota; kingdom Metazoa; phylum Chordata; class Aves; order Passeriformes; family Cotingidae; genus Oxyruncus; species Oxyruncus cristatus. The sequence goes on along the minus strand of VXAY01003144.1, from coordinate 231,730 downwards.
CTGAGACACTTTAGAAAAGAGATGGGCAAATGTGAAGGAGCCTCCTTTCTCTGTCTTGCCTCACAGATGAAGTGACAACACATGAATTTTACGGATCCCAGAGCTTAGGAGAAGGTGACACATTACAGCAGTGTTGTATGTATGTGTGTTATATCAGTGACTCCTAAGGCGCCGTTGGACGTCATCTTGACGTAGGCAGCAGTTTCTTTCAATTGTAGCTGCTAGGAAGCCTGTGTCACTTTGTCTAGCACCAATGTACATGGCAAAACCTGATTTTTCTGTACATGCTACAGTCATCTGGTGACAGGTGGACCACAGTCATCCCTTCACCCCCAGTCACATGTTATTTCACACTCCTTCACTTGTTGGACCTGAAGAAGGAACTTACCCACCACTAGTAAACCACAATTTAAAAACCACTGCTTTAATATATTATCTTTATTTTTTTGTGGAAAAGCCTACGTTAAGGTACACAAGAAAGCTGGACACCGCTGATTACTCTTCCCAGTGGAGCCTGTAGATGGCTCCTAGCTTCTGTCAGCACTATAGACCACAGCTGCAGAGGGATCTTCTCTTTGTGTGTCTATGCTATGCTTTGGGAAGACATTGAGTACAGAGGTTTGATAGCAGGAATCAGCAGAGCTCATTTCCTAGAGCTGCATCAACTTGCAACTGAAAGAAGTGTGCACTGAAAGCACAGATATCACTGTCACCATACTGACCTGTTCCTCAGCCTTAGGATATAAGCACACCACACAATTATGCCCTTCCAGTATAATTCAGAATAAGGAACAAGAAGTCCTAGTGCTACAGTGTACTTTTTCTCCAGAATAAGTCTTGAAATTATCAATTTTTGTTTTGTTTTGTATTTGTTTTTGTTTTCTTTTTCCATTATGTCAGTAGGGGAGCTTCTGGGGCTTCATGACAACAACTTAAATTTCAGTGCTTAAACTATTTCACCTGTGATTGTGGGTAGATTTGGGGATTGAGCCTGACGTGTATCACCTGCCTTTCTGAGGACATTCTCCCCTACACGACCCCTGAAAGAATAGGAGTTACATTCTACCTTCTGGAAGGGCCCTGAGGGATGCTGAAGGACAAGACTCGTGTGTGTCCCCAACAACATACACACAAACATAAATGCTGAGAGGGTTTATTCCAGTCTGGTGAGGTGCCTTCATAAACCTGTGTGTCTAATCAGAATATTTGCTGAATTACATGTAAAATAGTGGTAATTTTTCCCCATATTTCAAAGTTACCTGAGGGGATGAAGTATTGTGTGGTGTGCACTGAATTTATTGCAGAGTGCTTCATAAAGCTGATTTTAAGACGCATACTGGAGCTACCTCCTCTCTGCCTTCTACTGCTGCTGAAACAGGGTCAATCCTCACTTCTTTAATTACTCATCAGATGAATGACAGGCTATTGATGCTTTGCTTTGAGAAATGTCCCAGTTCAATCTGACATAACAATAAATCCCGGTTCCTTTCTTCATGTAGTGGGCAGACAGCTGGTGGTTTGCCTGCTATCTGTGCACTGAGATCATACATTCATGTAGCAGTCTAGAGGTGCTTTTCCTTAGTTGGCTGAACATGTGCGTGGAACAATCACACTGAGAGCAAACAAGAACCTTAGACTACCACAGGCACAGCCGGAGACAGGACAAACACGCAACTCAAAACTTGCAATGGAAATTATGCCTCAGTAACAGGAAAGAGGTCTGTTGTCATTAAACAGAATTACAGCCATATCCTGCAACATACCTGCATCCAGAGAAAGAGGGATCAGTAGCAGAGAGCAGGGAAACAAAGCCACAAACTGCCTGGAAATCATGATGAACCCTGTGAGCCAGTGTCCTGGTAGTGTATTGACATTTCAGCAAGGACTGTTTGGACAAAGAGCTCAACTTCAAATGCTTGGAGCCAGAGGAGGGGCCGGCGAGTCATGGAAACAGCAAAAGATCCATGACAGCCTGGTGAGCTGAGCAGAAGGATTTGCATGTGCCCTTTTCACACAAGCAGGGAGCTTGGTTTTGAAGCGTGCTCTCCTGACCCGTGCAAAGGCTATGCTGATTGCACAGACTGCTACCCCTGGGCCTTTATTTTCCATCTAACACACCTTTTTCATGACAAACATAAATGTTGGGACCCTGCATCCATAGGACAGGCATTAACTTGGCCCTGTAGCCTCACATGCAGAGAGCAGTGATGTGATATTTATCGTGCATCGGCAGTCAAGATACAACCTTCCAGTGCTTTAGAGTATGACTGAACCACTGCCATCTGTCTTTTCCCATTTCTCTATCACCAGTTGAAACTCTGCACTTCTGCCAGAATTTGCTTGGAGACACTAATTAACCAGCAAGAAACACCTTAAACTGTTTCTTTCCATCTTTACTCCAGACCCATGTAGCCTCCACAAGTTGGATCAGCTGGAAGAGGTGCCGAGCTGATCCATGTTCTACTTCATTGCTAACAACAGGGCTCTGAGGAGCTAATCTACAGACAGTGTTTTATCTGGAACATAAGCAGTCCTCTGATTTAATGGAAATCAATTAATGGCATCAGACTGGAGAGCTGACAACATTCTTGGGAAAATATTTACTTAAGATAGCAGCAAGGTAAAGAGCATGTTTGTCTATGAGAAGTGAAGCATTGCCTAAAGGCAATGTGATTTCCAGGCTGTTCTCCCCTTCTTGTATGGAAAGGAAAGAGGGTCACCCCTGCATCTAAATGCTACAGCAAAGGAAAGCAACAGCTGGATTTTCACTTTGCTGCCAACATTCAGCATAAATTCCTGCAGAAGTCATGATTGCTTAGGAAAGTCAGGCTCCTGGCTGTTGGCATGCAGTCCTATTGTTTAGTAGCAGTGCACACAGCTGGATGTTGTGCTTCAAAATCACTTTCCCAAGAGGCAGCATCCGGGCACTTCTCTGGATCACGTGGCTAATTCCCAGCAGTCTTGTTCCTGGGACAGCTGGAAACAGATGGGCAGTGCTGTCCCAGGCAGAGGAGAGAGGCCAGTTACTGGAATGCAGAAGAAGCTACAGCAGCCCTACGCTGCTTTTTGGGAAGCCTCTCCATACCTCAGAGCCTGCCAACACAATCTTCCATGCTAACTCGGCTGTGGCAAGTGAGCTGAACTGTGAGTTCAGCTTAGCAAGACCAAACCTAAGCTTGTTGGAGCTGCTTGAAAATTTCTTTTTGTCTCATCTTCTTGGGGAAAGATCTAGCCCCATCTAATTGAATGAGTCACACAGATCAGAGCATGAAGGTCTGCCTTCTGTACCTGAGGCCAGCCTGGGTCTGCACCTATGCCCTCTGCTCCCTGCATTTCCTTAGGCTGGGTGGGTTTCTCCCTGCTGGGGAGGGTGAGGTGGCTGCCACTCAACAGTGGCATTGCAGCACCATGGTACCCCTCCACTTTCTTCATAATGTGAAGATCCTGTACATCCTTTAGCAATGATGCAGTATTTTCATTCTTTCTTCCTTCCTCTCTTGGCATCCCTTAAACATGAAAGATTTTGCTTTTATTTCTTGGGAACTCTCATTATTTTTAGAGCCCAGGAAGAAGAACAGGTGCTGGGAACAAGAGTCAATTCACATGAGGACCACCTTTCTTCAAAAACAATTCATGCAATTAGGCTCCAACAGGAATGAACCTGAGGAGGGTCACCACGGATTCAGCACTCCCAGGACTATGTTACAGCTCAAGTTCATACTCAGATATCTCATCACAAAGGTGTTTCCTGCTAACTTCAGCTGGACCAGTTCTTTGCCTAAAGAGCTGTGTTTTTAAAGAGCCCCCTTTCCTTACTGTCTTAGACCCCAAGGTTCCCGGTTTCAGCTGACAGAGTTAATTTTCTTCTCAGTAGCTGGTACAGTGCTGGGTTTTGGATTCAGTGTGAGGATAATGCTGATAACACACTGATATTTTTGGCTGTGGCTGAGCAGTGCTTACCCTGTCAGGGACTTTTCAGTTTTCCATGCTCTGCCAGTGAGCAGGTGCACAAGAAGCTGTGAGGGAGCATGGCCAGGACAGGTGACTCGAACTGGCCAAAGGGATATTCCATTGTCATGTTCAGTATACAAGCTGGGCGAGTTGGCTGGAAGGGGACAATCGCTGCTTGGGAACAGATTGGGCATCAGTNATATTAGTATTATTAATATTATTATATTTTATTTTAATTATGAATTTTTTCTTATTTCAACCCACAAATTTTACTTTGGGTTTTTTTCCTGATTATCCTCCTCATCCCACAGGGAGCTGGGCAGTGAGCAAGCAGTTGCCTGGTACTTAGTTGCAGGCTAGGGTTGAACCACAACAGCCCCCTTGGTGCCCAACGTGGGGCCTGGAAAGTTAACAACTTTGCATTGGTTTAATAGTCACTGGTCCTAACGTTGATTGATTCACCATCAGAGTGGTTGTGCTTGTTCTCAGGGTTGTGTTATGCAATACCTTACTTGCAGCATTTGTTCGCTGTTCGGGTGGTTGTCGCCTGTGGGGCCTGAGCTATGGCTGTAATTTTGTTGTACTTCACAGTATCGGCTTATGGTCTGATAGAATTGCTGGTTGTGAAACTAATCTGATGTGTTCTCAGCATTGCCATCACCTCTGTATTTCGGGAGCCATCTAGTGGGAATTATTAAAAATTACACCTTTAGCCTTTTTTCCTTGCAAAAACAGTCTATGGAGGCGACTCCTTCCTCCCTCTCTCCTTTCCTCCCTGCCTGCCTGCCATCTTCAGAAGCCCTCCAGACTGATTAAAGTAGCATTTGAAGAGTTTAAATGTTCTTCATACCCTTTGAATGCCCTTAAAACCAGCCTGGCCCCAAATCCCTTGACAAGCATTGCTACTCAAAGGAGGAAGAGAGGGATTCAAATTTCAGCAAAAGGCTCTGAAGCTGCTCGAATTCTGTTAACAAGCACTGGGGCTACTCACATTCCAGTTTGATTTCACTTGGAGGGGTGTCCAGTACAGCTGAAACTGACTGACCTGGGGGCATAAGCACAGGCTTACCATCTGCCATGGACAGATCCGGACTGTGCTGGAAAAGGTTGAAGCTCTGGAACACCTGCAATATATCGATAATATCATCATCTGGGATGATACAGCAGCAGAAGTTTTTCAGAAAGGAAAGAAAATAATTAAATCCCTCTGAAAGGTAGTTTTGCCATAAAACAAAGTAAAGGTCAGGGTATGTGCACAGGAAATTCAGTTTTAGGGAATACAATGGCAAGATGGGTGTTGCCACATCCCAATGGATGTGATCAACAAAATAACAGCAATGTCTCCACCAACCAGCTAGAAACAAACACAGTTTTCCTAGGTGTTGCAGGTGTCTGGAGAATGCACATTCCAAATTGCAGTCTGATTGTCATCCCTCTCATCAAGTGACCAGGAAGAAGAATGATTTCACGTGGTTTCACCCTGAGTGACAACAAGCCTTTGAACAAATCCAGCAGGAGATAGTTCATGCAGTAGCCCTCGGTTCAGTGCGAACAGGGCAAGATGTAAAGAATGTGCTTTACACCACAGCCAGGAAGAATGGTCCTATCTGGAGCCTCTGGCAAAAAGCACAGGGGAGACTCAAGGCTGACTCCAGAGAATCCAAAGCCCGCTATACTCCAGCTGATAAAGAGATACTGGCAGCTTACAAAGGTGTCAGAGCCGCTTTGGCAGTGATTGGTTCTGAAGTACAGCTCCTCCTGGCACCCCAGCTACTTGTGCTGGGTTGAATGTTCGAAGGGAGGGTCCCATCTTCACATCATGCAACTGTTGTTTGTGCAGCGGTGATGGAATCAGAACTCGCTTCACCATGCAACAATCCAAATACCACATGCCATCTTTCCTGCCCTGAAAGACTTATGACAGATAGGGACCAAGGTCATGAACTAAAGGGACTCAGTGGACTTTCATAAGGATGGTCTATAGACTAAGAAAACGGTATCTGTGTGTATAACTATCAAAAGATGGGAAAGGTGGTGGGGTATTTGATAGTTTGGGACTTGGAATGACGTACGTGGTATAGAATAAGTGCTAAATACTGTTCTGGTTTCGGCTGGGGCAGAGTTCATTTTCTTCTTAGTAGCTGGTACAGTGCTGGGTTTTTTGGATTCATTATGAGGATAATGTTGATAACACGCTGATGTTTTGGCTGTTGCTAAATAGTGCTTACCCTAAGTCAGGGACTTTTCAGTGTCTCACACTCTGCCAGTGAGGAGCTGCACAAGAAGCTGTGAGGGAGCATGGCCAGGACAGGTGACTCGAACTGGTCAAAGGGACATTCCACAGCACAGAATGTCATGCCCAGTATATAAACTGAGGAGGTACTTGTGTAGGGAACGTTTTGGGTAAGAAATCTTTGTGAACTGGTTGCTGACAGTCTAGGGAAAGTTGTGGAACTGGAATGCACATGGCAAGAGGCAGCTGCAGGATGGTTTTGAGAAAGTTCTGTAGCTGAAGGTCAGTAATATAACAAGAATGAGACAAATAAGATGTTGTAGTTAGGAAGAGAATTTTAAAATAAAGATATACTGTCTATCCAGTAGGAATGTGGTGTTAGGCGTGTGAACCGTTTTGTAACCAATCAAGTATTGGATGATCATGTGCATAACTGTATAAAAGACACCGGGCTAAGAATAAAGTTGGAGCTTCCTTATCATCATACCGGTGAATGTGTGGAGTTTCCCGGGTGGGCCTCGCATGTGAACCTTTATACTTGGAAGGTGCCAATTCGTGATCAGGGATGGGGGGGGCATTGGTCAGCAGGTGCTGAGTAAATCTGCTGTGCATCACCTGTCCTTTCTTGGCTTTTCTCTCTGTTACTATTATTATTGTTGTTGTTACTATTATTATCATTAGTAATACTATATTTTACTTTGTTCCAATTATTAAAGTGTTCTTTTCTCAACCCACAAGTCTCACTTTTCTGTTCCCGATTCTCCTCCCCAGCCCACTGGGTGGGAGGGAGTGAGCAGCTCCATTGGTGGTTAGCTGCTGGCTGAGGCTAAACCATGTCACCATCCAGAGGAGTTTGCTTTTCTTTCCCAGCAGTTTTTTCCTCCACTAATTGTTACTTTGTTTTCCTTCCTGTGTGGTCCTGCTGTAGTTCATGAGAAATGCTCTGGTGTCCTGCTCTATAAAATTCTTGCCAGTGCAAGCTTTAGCCTTGGTTTATGATTTCTGAGCAATTCCAAGAAAAATAATCCACTATTCAATTACAAGTGAATGTATATTAATGCAAACACGCACCTCTACTGCTCATGGGTGCTACTACAATCAGTCTGGGGACAGCTGCTCAGAAAATATTATTTATGATATTTTTAGTGTACGTGTTTGATGTGCCGAAGTTGCTTTATTTAAAAAAATAAGTAGTTAAAAAATTAATCATGAAAAATATTAAAATGTGAAATTAAAAAAATCTAAAGCAGAAACATTAGCCTCAAAGTCATGACAAACTGATGTCTTAGAACATGTCCTTCTTTATTTTTGCTTTGTTTTCTACTCAGGTTTTTTAAAAGAAAACCACAATTTTTCTATTTTTACTTTCAGATTTTGGGTCGAAGAGAAGACACATATGGAAGCTATTTGGAACTGGGCAACTTGATCTGATCCAACAAGTCACTGGTCATTTAAGCATGAGTTTTCTAGTCAGCACTCAGGAACAATTAAAAAAAAATCAATAAATTCCATTTCGAAGAGGCTGTAAGAGAACATTTGAGTAAGCTGACAAGGCTGAGTCTAGGTAGGAAAGCTTTTGAGAGCTTTCTTCACAAATTCACAGAAAATTAAATTTAAATCTGCAATAATAATAGTAATTTGCCATTATTCATTCATCAGACTAATTAAAAGCAAGCCAAGTCTGTGATGAAGTCAATAATTTAATTTCTGTTGTAGTAATCTATAAGTATGTAAGTATCAAGCTGCTAAACTTTAAAGCAAATTATTTGGGATTTAGACCTCAAAATAAGAACTAGTTCTTTCCAGGAGAAAATTACTTGCCTGCTTGATGGAGTTCTGTATCCCATACAGCAATTATTCTCAAAAAGAGGAAATAGAAATTGGGATATAGTATTTTTGATTTTTTTTTTTTTGTGACCAGTTCTGAATACAAATGCTTAACATTTTAGTTTTTAATTTTAATGCTCTTTCTTTTGTTGCTTGAGGGGGATATTTGAAGATACCTAGAGAATAAAGGAAGAAAAGAAAGATAAAGGCAGCGTGCCACAAAGTGTGTCTGTTCGTTGCCACCTACCTCAGTTGGCAATGAGAGATATTAACTCTGCTACAGAGGTTTTTTTGACTGTGTCCTGAGGCCATCACAGCTGCAACAGCACCACTGGCAAATCCATAGTCTTTTAAATGCAGCTGTCTTGTCAATGGATGCGGAACAAATAAACATTCATCTCCTTTCAAATGAAAGCCTGGAGAAGCAGCTTCAAACATCTGAACATCTTATTTGATAACAGGGTCTCTGGACTCAGTTTACACCAGGTCCTAAGGGACAACAGAACACAGCTCTTTTATTCCTACATCCTTAATTAAGGGAATTGAATTTGGGTAGCTTCCTTGTTCCAGGCAGATCTGGCGCGTTTGCCCGTACACATTTAGGGACGCTGCTAATCCTGGGCACATGTGTGGACACTCCAAACATTGCAGTGCAGTTCATAACATCGTCTGACATGTGACAGAGAAGGGTAATGGGAGTCCCTGTCATTTTGAGGTAAGTGATGTGAGTTATGGTCCAACACTGTCAGGCTTGCTCAGTGACAACATCTGTGCAGCACAGAAAAAAGGGATTGTGTTCCAACTAGCAAGCTTCTTCTGTGCCTATGAAAGACTGTGCCCAAACTTGGAGCCAGTGATCTAAGAAACCAATCATTATTAGGTATTTATATAGAAAACTCTTTATTTTCCACTGAGGTAAATCTGGGCTGGAATTCTTTCATTCTTTTTCTCTAACAAGTATGATATGGCTCTACTCAAAAAGGCTGGACCTCCTTTTACTCAGAAAAGTATGACTACATACTACAGAGGGAGCTGTTATGTTAACAAGGGTAAACAAAAAGCAATCAAATCCTAGTAACACCTTAACTGGATTGTGCAATGCACATGGCCACCAACTCAGCCCAAATCACTCCAGTCAGTGTGAAATTCACCTCCTACCACAGAATGATGGTCCTTAAAGTGATTAATTAGTGGATGTGCAAACATGTTCCTCTTCAGATGCTGCAAAAGTGAACATGGTATCTTGTACTCACCCAGCTCTGGCCAGATGTGAGCCTCCAACTTGTTCTGCTAAGACCACAGGATCAAGAGGAGCATGCCTACAGGAGAAGGCGAACCATGGGATACACAGCTTTCTTCAGGAAAACCCAAGGGCCATGTGCCTTCTTTCAAAAAAGGGTGTATGAGAAAAAGGGAGTCAATCCAGTTACCTGGTACTGGCTTTCATTTTTTATCCCCAACCTGTAGACACGCTTTAATTCCCCAGTGCCAGGTGAGACCGGAGCACAGGGGTGACATGGTGGTTCTCTGAGATGGTCCCAGAATGAACAGGCAGAGGACTGGAACACACAGACCCTGACAAGCAACAGCTAGATAGACCCTGGTTTTCCGTTCCAAATTCTCCAGCCTCCCTCTGTTTTTATATGATACCCATAAGAAGCTTTCAAGACTGTGAGACAAAATAAACCCCAGAGAATGTCTATATAAAGGCATTCAGCAAGAAGTGCTGAAATTTATTCAAATTAATTACAGCAGAGACCTCTGACTTTGAACTTCTAATTCACAACAGCAGTAAAAAAGGAAATGGTGAAATGGGTTGTATTAAAGTGCAATGATGTGGAGAAAACCATTGAAATAACACAAATGAGGCTGCAGTGAGAAATGAAACGACAGTCTCATCCTAGCAATGACAGCAATATATAAGCAAATCATGTTACAAATAATTTACAAAATAATTTACATAGATGAAGATAAGCTGAATCTCATGTTGCCATTCCATTGTTAAATATCAGCCTAAATATTCCTGGTCAGCACAGTACTATATGGGATAATTAAAAAAAAGATCAGAGGATTTCTGCATTGAAAAAGTTGGCTGAAATAAAACTCTGTTCAGCCTTTATATTGCAGTATTGCAAGAAACCTAAGTATCTATGAATTGTAAAGTGACACATTCAGCAGCATGAAGACTATAAATACATCTTTTACATTGATACATTATATCTACACACATATACATATCTACACACATATATATACACACAAGCACATACATGCACATACATATGTGCATAAATATATGTGTGTGTGTATATATACACATTTCAATTTGTACTGACCACGGTCAGCTGCATTTTGATTGTGTCTGGGGTAGGGCTGCTTTCACAACCCAGGTGTAAGATCATTCTTAGGAGTGTTTGTCATTTACCTTTCCTAAGCTGCAGCCTCTAAAACATAAAATTTTGGCATAAAGATAGACTTCAGGGCTCAGCCATCAGAGGGTCTGATGATCACCAGCAGTTCTCATTGACACAATCTGCTGTGCTTAGTGCTTCTGAAAAATTAAGCTCTTAGTGCCCACTTTATTTAAAATAATATGATACATGAATCACTTAAAAATCTGTTTTCATATAAGCAAAAATATTTGAGAGCTGGACAGGAATTGATACGGTATTCTAGACATGCATACAGTTTTGTACTGTTTTTAAGGATGATGTGCAAAGAATGTCTGACAACACGAAAACTTACAATATTGGCTTACGTCATATCTTGAAAAATGGCAAGTTTAGAATCCCCTTTCCCTTAAAGAAAAATTAAAATATTTATTTGTAGCATAACTCTCACTATTGTCTAAGATTTTTTTTTCTCCTGTGCTCCCCTTTTATAGAAAAAATACGTCATTGAGGTTTTTTGCTCCTTCAATGAATCTAGAACAAACACTGTGTAGACTGAAAATACATTGGATTTCCAGCCTTCATAGGTTTGACTGAAGGAAGGCTCCTGACCCACAGTGCAGCCACAATAGTTTCCCCTGCCTGTAACTGCACGTTAATTGTGAGAGCTGAAAGTAACCATGCAATTACCATTTATTAAAAAAATAATTTAGTGAATAAGAACATTTGTGTATCATTGTGCATCTATGTTAGGAAAAAGATGCTACTAAATTGCCAAGGTTATGTAAACACAGTGATCTTGGTAAAGGATTTGGTTGTGAGATCAAAATACCTCAGAAAACAGCTATTCCATTGCACACATCATTAAAAGGTGGAAAGGATAAAATAATAGTTTCTTTTGATGCTGTTGTGGTCAGTGAATTGGTCATATCTGCATCCCAGTCTCTAGGGGGCAGATGAATACCCTGAAGACCCAAGATAAAAGGGTGAACCAAACCTCTTTCGTCGTTGCTTTGAGAGTCCCATTCACCATGCTGACCGAGGTATGTCCCTGGAGAAAGGGGTTTTTGGGGACAAGAAACTGTAAATTTGGATTTATTTTTCTCATACTTATCCTGTAGAGTGATTGCTGTGTTACTAGTTTACAATGAGCATTTAGCACTGAACACATTTTGTTTGCTCACATTCAGATTCAGGTTGTTACAAAATTAAATTTTAGTTCTGCAGAAACCTGATTGTGTATCAAGGAGAAAATGTGTTTTATGCTAACAGCTCGGCAGCTTCAGACTTTAGAGCATAAACCTCTACAAAACCCTATTTCAGATCATTTAACTTTTATTTACAACTTCACATTCCATGCACTTTCCATTGGGATCTTCTGTGAGAACCTGTAAAAGTCATCACTAAAAATATTCTGAGCTGGCAACACAGAATTGGTGGTTCTCCGATGGAGTCCAGTGTCCATAATGCTGCAGCAAATGACAGTCTCCGAATTTACCTTCCATGGAAGTGGAATGAAAACTTCATATTAGCCCTTAATGTCAGAGAAGCTGGTGCTGCTGACATTGCAGCTATCACTGCAACTTGATGATGTGCTCAAAGTGCTGGAGGCAGTGCCTGATTCTGGAGTGAAAGGAAAAAAAAACAAAAACAAACAAACACAAGAAAATATTATATAGTGGTTGTTTTTCATTACTTTATTTGATAACAGGAAACTCCAGAGACACAGTAATCTCATTTAAAATAAATACCTACCAGAGCTGCTCAAAGACTGAGCCGATTTTGAATTGCCTATGAGCATCAGCACATTGTTTGCTGGGATCCAACCTTCTCTACCAGTGCTCAGGTTCTTTACATACCTAAAAGATATATATATAAATAAAATTAGGAGTCCGATTACTTCATTTGATGCCTTTGGAAGTTTTGCCCTAAACATCTGCCTTCCAAACACAGTTCTGCGTATAAAAATTTCCAAACACAGATCTGCGTACCAAAGTCCATCCTCCCCTTCACGAATCAGTTGAACTAGATCTCCACTTTTCACTGTAAATTCTTCAGAAACTCCTTTCTCATAATCAGTCACAACTGTATATTTACCAGGAGTCTAAATGCACACAGAGGAAAAACAAACAAATTATTTCTATTGAGTACTTTAAGGTATGTTGCAGCTTTTGTTATGAAATTATAGTACTTTCCCCTTCTTTCTCATGCACCTACATGCTGAAGAGGGTGTAAATATACCGAGGAAGCAAAATTCTGACTGATTACATGCAAATTCAGTACATGAATTCTCACACCCTGAAAAACATTCAGTGAAATGCTTCCATCACAACAATTAATTCATATGTCTACAGAAAATAAAATCAAAAGAAAAAAACCCCAACAATACCAAGCTGGCAAACTCGTGACATGATGTACATATGGAAGCCTGTTGACACAGTAGCTGATCATGTCATCACTTGACTGTTGTAGCACAGCATAAGCAGACACAACTCACTAGTCTGCAGGTATGCAAAGGCACAGATGGACCTTCCAATTTACAAACACGGGGCTGATTTAGGAGAAGGGGATCATCTCCACTGCCCTATGAATTTTTCCCAGCTAAGCATTTCAAGGCAGACACTTCCAGCAAGCTTCAAAAGCATTCCTGTACATTGCCACACACGATGCATTGGTATCACTTGCTTAGCTCAACAGCAAAGCATTTCTGGTTACCAGCTTTATCTCGCCTCCCCCTCCTCCTCCTTCTTCCTCCGCATCCGATGAATTCAGTGGTTCTTCAGCACTAGACCAGCCATCATTTTCTTCAGATGCATCAAGAGAATGGGATGGTTTGGCCCAACCTTGTGGAATAAACAGCTGACTGTTAACTCAGGACCAGTGAGCCACTGCCTGGGAGGAATGTTTTTCCCACTGAAAAGCTCTTAAAGCAATCAACGTGAACAGGAGAAAAACTGTACAGAGGGAAGTTATTACAGTCACTGGGTGAAATTCATTGCTGGCAAAAGCTGGCCCATTTCCATCAGAGTAAGTGGAGTTGTGGCAATGCACAGCTGTGAATTTGGCCCTTTGAATTTATATCAAGGGAAACGAATGGAGAGAATGCAAATTCCTGACTACAAAGCAAATACATATAAATATTTGTAAAATAAATATATATTATACAAAGATGAATAGTGGATAGATACTCTTTTTCTCAGGAGGAGATTGAAGACAGAAAGGTACACGTTTTGGAAAGAGGTTGAACACAAAGGGGCGTCACCCAAAGCAACCTAAACAGCCTGCTGGAATAAGGGATGAATGGGGAATGCTTCCTTAAAAACCGTTAAGCACTTAGAGCTGTCAAGAGATTCAACCCAAGCTACAAGCACTGTGTACTTCACCGCAGGAGGCAGCTCATTATTTAAGGGTGTTCAGGCTGACACAAGGATACTTCAGCACACTGAGTTATCTTGGTGTTAAGTCACTGCACCAAACACCACAAGAACAATCTCCTGCCTGTCATTTATTGCTTATTCTCTCTCAGGGTGAAGCATTTCATTTATTTATAAAGCTGAATCATATCCAGAGTGCACAAAATCCTTTTCCAAATAAAAGTACAGTAAGTTCTTAGTGGGATGCTTTATATTAATGTCAGCAGCTGCTAGTAAATGCGTCAAGAACATAATGAAAAAAAGTCATAATAAAAGAGACAAATATTTGTAAGTAAGATTTTGTTTCAAGCCAAATAGTAACAACAATGAAACTCAATGAAAAGAATGAAAGGAAGAACAAACCTCCCACTTCTATGTAACTATTAGTTAAGCACCAGCATTTTCGCGCTTCACTGCTTCCAAGGCTGGTCATGCCAGTGCATGAGGAAAAAACCTGAACATCAGAGTAAAGCCAAAGAAATCTAAGAATCATAGAATCAAATCACACCCAGAGCACACCAAACCAAGTGGGATTTTTACCTGGCCTGTGCTGCTGGATGGCCTGCACAAGATTAGAAGTACTGACCCATTTGGCCCTGTCCAGGGTTAAGAATGAACTTCCATCTGTGAAGAAACTGAGTAATAAATTCCTGCTGTATTCCACGAAAATTTCCTTGGAAGCTTACATCATCTTGTTGGCTTGTTGGACACAGATGAAATCCTTCCCTTTATTTCCAAGTTAAGAATGAAGCAAAAAAACCCCACCCCTGATTTCTCATAATTGTTCCAAGCTCTCATTAGAAACAGAACCAATGAGTTGCAAAAAAGAAAGGGAAATCACTAAAGTTCTCTGCCTGTAGCCTCATACTCAGTGGTCTGCTGACCTGGTAAATTTTGTGTAACAGCTCTTGTTGCTCAGCCTTTTCTTTTCTTATACTGTGTTAATGTGCTGAGAGCAGACTGGCCTGATCCTGCCATAGCAACAACACTACTCCTCCTCATACAAGCTGGCCCTCTATTATTAACAAGTCTATATAAAAGGCCATCTCATCCTGAGAAGGGAAGTGGTCACTATGGGCACTGAAATTATGCATGCACATGCAATGTGTATGTGTGTATTCTGCATGGTGTGACTAAATCAGAGCTCCCTATAAAGGCAGGAAAGGTAAAAAAAATGACAGGCAGTCTAGAGAAAAGACAAGGGTATGCAGAAATGAGTTTAGATATGATTGGTGCCAGGAAAACCAAGAACTCATTAAACGCTTCTCTTCAGAAATAGTCTCAAGTTTCTTCACAAAGAAATGACCTGCCTACAACATGTGATTATGACACGAAATCATTTTCCTTGAGCTCACTGCATGTAAATCAGAGCAATACAGCAGTGAAAGCAAATGAGTGGGTGCAACGCACTGTGCACTGGAAAGGTGTGACTATCATTTGGTGCAGTTTCACCCCAAAATGCCTGGATCAGCTGCCTGCTTATCCCTCTTTGAACTGGGGAAGGAGAAGAGAGAAAATGTCAGAAAAAAAGATCGGAAGGTGCAAGACAAAGGGGAGTTAGTAGATGTTTTAAACTCATTTACTTGGTTTAGCAGTTCATAAAGTGCCAGGTGCTGGGACAGAACAGCAAATCAGACAACCCTGTTCCAAGGACCCAATAATTTTACTGTAAATTAGCAATGATCAAGGACTCTTCCTTGGAAAATTCCAGCATCTATGGAAAGGGCCATAAAACACCCTTTTCCTCCAGAGAGCATTTCTGGGCCCTCAGGATTTCCATTGTACCTGGCGATCTCAGAGTTTTGACTGCTACCTGCAGAAAATCAATGTTTCAACTCTTATATCCACCCTTGTGGTGTTTCTGCATGTGTCCAGCCTAGAACTGCATTGCTTGCTGCTCAGACAAGGTGACTGGTGTTGCATGGTTTTTGTAGCACAGCAGCTGAACCTGCATTTCCACAGCTAAGACAAAGACTTTGGAAACCTGGAGAGGAAACTGACAGTAGAGGTTGAAACAACTTCACCTTTAGATGAATATTTTCTAAAGGAGATGGTGGTGGAAAGAGACAGGAAGAGAAGGACAGCTCTCCTTGTCCTGTCTAGTGAATTAGCCCTAGGGATTTGTACTGAAACCTTCACCAACAGCCTTACTGGTTAGAAATGGGTCGTTTAATTGAAATGCTTTTCTATTCTCTGCTTAGCTGTGAGCTGGGAGGACAGGAGGAAAACTGCTGCAAGGGGTTCAAGTTAAGTCATTTGAGGTTCACGGGGTGGTGAGAATTGCCCACTGTCACCCAAAGAAAGATGTAACAGGGCAGTGACTACAGTAATAAATGCAGATCTAAAATGGAAATTCCACATGACAGTGATCTGGGTACTTCAGTTTTGATTTTTTTTTTCTTTTTTAAAAAGTTAAATCCATGTGTCTCATAGCAACTGGACACCCCTGTAAGTCCATTAACATCCAGCTTCTGTTTATTTCTTCAGCAGCAGATCTCCTTCCCACTGTCTTCTCCTAAAAACTAGTTAGCCATATGCTACTTTATTTGATACTAAGCTAAAACCTCAACTGGTTTTGCTATCAAAAACAGTGTATACAGAACCTGAAAGATCCACTTGGAAGAACAACTGATATCAATACTGTTGCACACAACAGCACCATACAGGTATCCCCAGCACTCTGATGTAACATATTACATGAGGGATGTGTGGATATTTGAGGAGTACAAGATGTGGTATCACTGTACCTCTTAAACCAAAAGGAGTTGGGTCACTCACTACTTCATGCCGTTTAGCTTTTTTGTCAGGACTGGTAGGAGAAGCTGCAAGAGGATGAATAGGCAAAAAAAACAGAAGAGAGATATTGAAGAACTGGAAAAAAGAGGATAAGTGGATTGCATGCTAAATACCTTTGAGTTTACACTGGAAAACAAGCAGATTTCTGTAATCTAATTTTAGCTGTCATTGTTCCATTGCAGAAGAACGAATTAATTATTTACAAGTAGTTATTTGAAGACAAATTGACAGATTTATTTTACAGTAATAGATTAAAAATATATGTAAACTTTTCTAAATGAACTAGACATCAACTGAATACAATTAACTTCAATTTTAGACAAACATTACCAAATTAAGCAATCATTTTTATAGAAATCTAGTGCTACAGCAATACCTGGTCCTGTAAGAAGGATCATTGGCAATGTCTGGCTTTTAGCAGAAGGAGATGGAGTTTCTGTCAAGGCAAGCATGGGATATTAGTGCTCACCTCATTAGCATTAGATATACAACTCTAGAGTCTCTCCAGAAAGAACTCAAAGGTAATCAGGTTTTAAACAGGCATTCTGCAAAGATGCTTTGAGGGAAAAAAATATCATGCTCTTGAATAAGTGCCATCATCTTAATGCAATTCACACTGTTCAAAGACAGCTGTTCAAAGCAAGAAGTGACTGTACCAGTGCGATTACTTGGCAGGAGGAAGCAAGAAAGGTCTCAGACTCCTACTGCCTGTTTTAGGAAAAAAGAAGTAAAGACCATTTCTGGAAGAATCGTGGAATTCGTATTTATTTTTCTATCCAGGAAAACAACGTTGTCAGCCACATTCTGCTGTAGTTATGCTTTGGGAGTTTTGTTAGAAAGGATGCCAATACAGAAATACTCTATAAAACCTTGATTCCTTTTTGCCAAGTACAAGTGCATTTGGGGCAGATCCACTGAAGCTAGAAGCAGGCCAGGTGTCTGATCAGATGACAACTTCCTTCCTCTAGTTTTTCTATACGAATGGGGCACTCCTTCTTTGGCCTTGACAGTGAGATTGGAGACAATGGAAATTGCACTCCTTCCCTTGCATCTCCAACAGCCCCACTTCGCCAGCTGCGTCTCCCCCTCCCACTCTGCAGCTGCTTTCTCTTGAAATCATCTCCCTGTCAGAGGCACTGACTTAGGAACCTAGCTTGACCTTAGAAGAACAAGCTAGTGTGTACACCGAAAACCTATCACACTATACACATATACAAGGTGATACTTCAATTACAGTCTTACACAGGAGACAGTCTAGCTTTTTTAAAAGTTACCTTTCTGACTTTTCAGGTTAGTAAAGCCCTGCAGCATAAAGCGCTTTTTTGACAGTACAGAGCATTCTGAGGTAGAGCTACTGTCATCTACAAAGGAAGAAAGACACAGAAAGAAAAGACAGAGGGCCATGAAAAGATCAAGGCAAGAACTCTTTTGCAGCCCTGCCAGGGAAGCTGCATGTTAGGATGAGAAAGGACAAGTGAAAGCCCAGGTACAACATGTGCAGCCAGTTGTTCTTGCTGTGCAGGACCTTGTACTGCCACTGGTTCAGTAAATAATTTCCATGATTGGAACAAAATTAAAGATAAAAAACAAAACAAACCTCTTTAGAACAGGTAATGCCAATAAATTTATCCAGAGGAAGAGAACCCTGAGAAGCTGGGTAGCTCTAAGGGAAGACCTACTGCAGACTTCGGGCTCATAACAACTAGTTCCCATCTGCTTTTGGCTACCATTCGTTCAAGATGGCTTTGGGCCTGCCCACACCATGCACTGGAGTGCAGAAATCAAGCCCAAGCTAAGGGCAGATGGGGATCAACATGCTGGTGCGGTGTGCGCAGCACTTTGCTGGTGGGCTGCCTTAGGGCTGAAAGCAGCAAAGCCCTGCTTATTCAGGAGTCATGCTGCCTTCCCTGCACTACCGTGGCTGCTCTGCTGGTGGATCTGCCTGTGCACCTGCAGTGCAAGGCATGCTTTTCGCAATTAAAGGCAACGACACGTACGTGTAAACTCACCTTTGCCTTTCTCAGGGTACTTTGGTGCTACTGTAGTGACATAACCTTCTAGACTTGTGAGATCAGCTTTTTTTTCCTCCATTTTTTTGGTATTTCTGATGTGGTTGCGCGAAGGACTGTTTATTGGGAGAAAATTAAGACAATTAATCCATTTCTAGCAAATTTGGGTCTGAACAAGGGTGAGGACCTTCAGTCACAGTTTGTCTTTTACATATAGATATATAGGCTGAAAAACATTTATTTGCTACTTCCCAAATCATAGCGTCCAGGACTGAGAATTGGTGATTGTGCATTTAAAGACCACGAGCACATACAAATGAGAAACACCTCTCCTAACTGGCTGCAATTGCATTACTATGGCAGTGGGAGCTACTGAAAAGATGGCTTAGCACAGCTTGCATTCATTTGCAGCCTACAGGTTCCTCCTGAACATATTAATTAAAAAAGAAGACAGATAAAGGAGCTGCCTCTCTGAAGCTCTTAACACAGGAACAGATGATGGATGAACAAAGTCCTTGGGTTGGATCTTGCAGCTGGATCCCCATCACACCTCCATTTGGGAATGGGATAGAGAAAGACACTCCACAAATACTATATATCTGTGAAATTCTTCCTGAGCAATAACTAGATGCATAAAAGATGCAGTGTAGAGAGCTACCAATACATATTTGAGCACACACCATGTGGAAACTGAAGATAGGAGCACATGGGCTTATGGGTAGATAGATACATACATAGGAAAAAACACAGTGAGTAGCAGCGAAGAGGTGTAAGACAAGGACAGAGCACTAGGTAAGGGACAGAAGAATATACAGGTTGGTTTGGTGAGGGATGGAAAAGAAGAAAAATTTGGGACACTGGAAGAATTTACATATCGTTTAGGTAAAAAAAAAAAAGAAAATTGGAAGAAAAGAACAAGGGCCAGAGAAAAGATAATACCCTGAAAAACACAAAAAGGAAGGTTACATTGGACACTGGAAAAGAAAGAAAAAATTAATCCACATGAAAAAAAAGAACAATGAAGGAGGAAGAAGGCTGCTCCATAAAGCTCTAATCTGGAGTATATAATTATCTCTCTTACCTAACATATATAATTAGCTGTTCAACAAGCAGACCCATAATATCACCAGGATTTTGGCTGGCACAGAAAATTACTTTTTTGTGTTGTTCTCTATCAACTGGCAGAGCCCAAGCCATTGCTGCTCAGTTTAGCAGTTCTGGATATGTATAGAATCAAACCAGATATATTAGTGTATTTACAGGACAGCCAGGCTGATTCCACAACATATATACTTACCTTGCACAAGATGATGCTGGTAGAGGTAGAGGTAAGCTCTGTGTTTGCTCTAGTGTCCTGTGCTGACTAGCTTCTGTAATGGAGGGAAGAAAAAGAACTATTAAAATAGTTTTGTGTCCTACACAGGGAAGATATACCAGGCAGTATTTGAAGTTCAAACAGAAAACAGATTAATTATATATGTATCTCCAAAATATTTTACCTCTGCATGCCTGCAGTTGACTCGTCAGCACTTTTCTTATTTCATTTACCCAAGTAGCTTTAACTTCAGGGGTTGGTGCCTATCCAAAAATAAATACAATCAGCCATCAAGCACAGAATACTTCTTACACAAATAGCTGGATGCCAAAGCATAGCCTCAGAGGAATTTTTCCAGAGGGGCAGACAAAACTCCCTCTCTAGTCCTTCTGTGAATAGAAACTAGTTGTAGCAACTGAAACATGCTGAGGCAGAGGCTATGCATGTGTGACAATCAAACCCCATCTCCCAAGCCATCCACTTGGCTTGGCAGTTGGTAGAGTTTGGCAACAGTTGGCCCAAGCCAGTGGATATGGTAGAATGTGATCAGTTTTTCCCTCAGGAGACCCTTCAATTGAAATATATTAAGAAACTACCTTCTGAATTAATCTGGTGGTGCTTCGGGTTTGAACTTTTTTTTCCTACATTTCCTCATCACACTCTATTAGTGATATAACAGAGGATTAGGGTTAGATTTTCCTTCCCTTTTTTCTCTCTCTCCCGTGTTTGTTTGTTTGTTTGTTTTGTTGAGTTTTTTTGGTTTTTCGGGGGGGGGGGTGTTTGGTTTTTTTTTTTGTTTTTTTGTTTTTTGTTTTTGTTTTTTTTTGGTTTTTTTGGTTTTTTTGTTTTGTTTTGGTTTTTTTTTTGTTTTGTTGGGTTTTTTTTTGTTTTTGTGTTGTTTGGGGTTTTTTTGTTTGTTTTGTTTTGTTTTTTGTTTTGTTTTGTTTTGAACACAGTAGCATATTATTTACCTGTATAATGTAAACTTCTTCCCTTGCATTATACCAGATTTCAAATTTTTTTGCATCACCTTTGACATTTTCTGTTATTCCAACTGCAGCCATCTGGAAGCAAAGAGAACAGAAGCTCACTTACCACATTGTAATTACGGTAAGAACAGAAGCAGGTGGATACTAGCACTCTTTGGTACCCTATTTCTGAAAAGGAAAACCACATCTGGCTTCTTGCTCAAAGGAAAGAATAATATACCGTGTGCGTGTTGGACACAAGAGATTTAGTGCTTTAGTGCTGGCCACCTTGGAGGAAAGAAAGGTTTAGGTATGTTACATTGAGACTGACTTGTAAGATATCTCTTAAAACCCAGACCATGGACTCTTACATCTATTTTATACTACCTTGCTCTACATTTCCTGAGTGATTAATGCAACTGCTGTTCAGCTGCCCTACTACCATTTGGATTTTCTCAAAGGACCATTTCCCCCTGCCATCTAACGGACAGCAACACAAAAATAACACAGACCTGCAGCACCAGTCAGGTTTGCCTGAAAAAGAGTGAAGTTCTCAGTGCAATGCTGCAACACAGCTTTGCAGAGAAAAAAAACTAGAATGTTGTATTGCTGCAGGCTAAGCCCTCAGTACCTTGACCTTGCTGGACTGTTTGGTATCTTACATTTAAGGAGTGTTTGTAGCTGTAAGAAGGTGCTTTCTCATATCCCTCTCCATTTTCTTCTCGCTTCTTACAGAACAGCACTGCTTTCTCATGGAGGAAGAGGTGTCGCTGCATTGGCTTGAAACGTGCCAAATCTTTCACCTTCGCATGACCCTTTTTATGATCAGTCCAGACATTGAAGGATCCCTGCATTAAAAGCTTGCCCAGCTCATTGAGGTTTCCCTGGAACAAAAGAAGTGATATTTACAACTACAAAGAGATAACATTGAACCAAAACACACATTCACAGGTCTATCATGCCAAGTAATCTCTCACATCAGTGTTTATGTTGGATTTGGAAATGTAATAAAGTCAGTGTTGGATTTTTACACATAATTTTCACTGGCCAACACTGTTCAGGCAGGATTTTACAATCAAAATTACCAGTAGCAAAGATACAGAGAACTATACAGAGAGAGAGGGAAGCACAATACACGTATTTGGTTGTTTGTTTTTTTTTTCCCCAAACTCTGCTCCAAAGCTGTTTACATAGTCTTTTGGCTTTTGTTATTTTTTGTAATTGGAAGTTTTGGGTGTATTTTTACACACAGATATAAAAACTTAGTAGTGACCCCCATTTGGCAGTAGCCTAAACCAGACTCTTCATGACAGTTTTCAGTTTCTAACTCAGTGTGAAGTAAATCAAAGGAAAAAACTTGGGCAGATATAGCAAAATATTATTCATAGCAAGAAAACTTCAGAAGAAGTTTTTTCATTACACAATTCAGTTTAAAGGCACCTTTTGTAAAACATTCTTCTCATTATTAGTACACACTATAGGGTATGCTTTACATACATCTAAGAAAGAAATGAAAAGAAATTAATAAGTAAGTAAAAATACTGCTACTCACATCGTAGCCTGTAATGGCTATCTGGTGCATAGAATCATTAACTGCTTTAAGAATGCCCAGTATAGATGTTAGTGCTTCCTGAAGATCTTCAGCACCTTCACAGTTCTTACTGTACTTCAGCATTTCCTGAGAGGAAGGGAATGCCAACATACTTAGCTTTGGAAACAGCAACAACTAGGAATGTTCAAATTTTAACACTCAGTTTGGGAACTCCTCTCTTTACACAAGATTAAATGTAATTATATCTTTAGAAGCTGTTAACAGCTCAGTTTTAACTCAAGAGTAAATGTGGCCTGAGGCAAATTTTTTAAGCTACTGTTAAATACACCCATGTGTCTGTCTGAGAAATAGTTCTTACTTCAAACATGGCAAAACATTATACAATAATTTGAATAAATTTATGATATTATGATATTATATTGCTCTCATTTTGCTCTCTCAGTATAGCATGTTAACGTGAATGAAAATAGCATCCTTCATAAAACCACCATACAGTGCTGTCTGTCAAGTGCATTTCTAGAATCCAGCAAGGCAAGTTCCTCCCAAATGGTGGGGTGACTATGACTGAATAGTAATAAGTACTTCAGATACTCTTTTCTTTGTTGCAAAGGTTTCTTGGTCCTTCTGTTTCCCCTCATCAAATTTTCATTCTTCTCTTCAGCAGAAATCTATGGGTAAAAGTAGTTACACAAGATATCTCTGTGTAACATTTGCTTACTAGCAGTTTTTTGACTAAAAGAAAAAAGAACCGTGTTGAAAGCTTATGGACTGGAATTTATCTGTTTCCATTTATGTATCCATATATCCATATCTACTAACTTTGAGGTTTCTCTCCAGCAGGCTGAGAGAAGCAGCATTCAAAAATACAAATGCACAAAACGTACTTAGCGTTATAGTTCAGTAACACATACCTTTAGCAAGAGTTGATATTTGGTTATTCTTTGAACGGGTTTCAGTAAGTATGAGTCCAAACTGAGTTTGTGATCGAGTTTCCTTTGACATTCCTGTAATCAGTGTTGGATTTCAATGTTTGTGTTATTTTTTCTTGAGATGATTAAGTAAAAATGAACCAAAAAAACCCCCAGACCCCAACAAACCCCAAATCATCATTATTTTAGGGATCCAAACAAGCATACCTGAAAGAATACAGAATCTGAAAACTGCCTCCACAAACTTTCAGATCGAGGTTTATTTTGACAGTATTTTTCATAAATCTGGAAATCTTCCATCTGGAATTGGGGAGACAAGCAAAAAGTTAATAAATTCTTGTGACTTTAATGGACGAAGTTCAGAAGAATTTTTTCATAATCACTAATGTTATGAAAAAACCCACCACCAACAAAAATTGAATCATTGTTTTTTGCTTGAGATGCCTCAAGGAATTGCAAAATCACCAATTCTGTAATGGCTCCTAAGTTGGTACTTGGAAAAACAGAATAAAATATTCCCATTTATTTTTTGCTTCAGTTGAATATTAAACATCTTACAAAGAAGTATATATTGTTTGTACAAATATAGTTCTATTACAATATTAAAAATATTTTTATGAATGCCCAACCATGAGTCCCTCTGTTCAACTTTTTTAAAAGACTTTGTCCTTTTTCTTTGTTTTCATTTCAGGAATGTGTTTTTCACTGGGAGTCACACTAAGGTAGATCAAGCAGTTTGCTTCCCCTTATCACTTTGGCAACTAAATAGCATGACTTCAGCACCTCTTGAGAGGAAAAGGAAATAAATACTGTTGAAAATGCCATAGTAATCTTAGCTACAAATGAAAGACCAGGTAGGAAATCCACAGATACAGAAGTACCTCTGTTCCTCTGTTTTAGGAAACTGCATCTCCATGGATGCCAGTAAATAGGAGGAGGAGGGATGGCTCCTCCCAGGAGCTTTAGAGCATCAACAGACAGCAAAAGCAGGAGACTGATTTCCATAAACACATTCATATTTAGCCTTTAGGTGAGACTCATTGTTTAATAAATCCCAGATTGAAAAAAGGTTAATTTTGTCATAGCTTTCTATATTTTTATATTTTTCTATATTTCGTCATAGCTTTCTATATTTTGGACTTACTCTGTTGAGATGTACTCTTTAAAGAAAACAGACAGGAACAATAACAACAATCCAATAAAGAAATCTTACCAAGTGAACAAATCATTTATAGTGACGTGAAACAATGCAGTGCATGACTCCTCTCCATGCTTTCCTAACTGCCACTTTAAAAAAGCAGTTCTCTTTTAACAAGGTAGTAGCTTTTTCTAACAAAATTAGTTACCCTGCACAGGGGAAAGTATCCCCAGCTCTTAATAAACATCTACATTCTCAACCTATTACATGCTCAGGACAAACAAAAGGGATGTGGTGGTAGTTACTACATGAAAATCACACTCATACGTTACAGTCCTAGAGAGGCTCACGAACGAAGTGCCAGCGAAAGATGACACACGTACCTGATCCAGAAAGCACCGTCCTACTAGTTCTGGGTATTCTACATAGTTTTCTAATTCTCTCAAGAATATTCTATGAGGAAGAAGATTTTCTTAGAGCACACGTTAAAAAAAAAAGTTATCATAAATGTTCACACTCTTGCAATACATTTTCTAAACTTCTGGAAACAGCTGTAATTCTGTACTACAAAACTAAATGAAATTCTTCTAGATCATGTACTTTAAAAGGGATAGCAAATTAATCCAAACATTCTGACCAGTTTCTTTTAGCTTACTATTGCTACAGCTGAAATAAAACATCAGATTGGGGAGGGAAGGGGAATTTTGTTTCCCTGCCTTATGTATTCAGCAGCAGGATTTATACAGTTTAAAGTGTTTGGGTTTTCCTTCCAAATACCACAAACCAATCAAACCCCACGTTCCCAAATCTAGAAAAAAAGAACCATCCCCACCAAAAAAATCAGTGGCTAAACCTTCCATTCTAGTTTAGCCTGAATATGAAACAACTATTTAATATTCTTAACTTCTCTTGAAAATCAATTTATCTTTACTATCAATTTAAATATTATCCTGTGAAGAAATACCTCTCTAGCAGCAAGGATTCAAACTTCAGAGAGGTCACTCCATATATATAAATATATATCTTCTCTATATATTAATTTTATACATCTATAGATATATAAAATTAATCAGCCTCGACCAGATGTAAGAGTTGGGACAACCCCTTAAGAGTTGAGAATCTGTGATTTAGAATAATAATTTACTTTCCACAGCAAATATCACACAAAATTAGAAGAAACCTAAAGAAACCTTACTTTAATCAGCTGGTAACCAGAACCAAAAACCTTGCCTTAGGAAGAAGACCACAATTTTTACCTGTGTACTGCAAATATGCAGTTTCCCACAGCTTCACTCATCTTTTATAGATATTTTGCTTTATCTCTTCTATGTAATACAAATGCTGACATGCCAGATAGACAAGCAGAACTCAGTAAGGCTCTTTTAGCAATGTAAAAAAAATTAAAAAGTAAAGAATGCCATATAAAAGATATTTTTAGATCTGAATGCAAATCCCCACCTGTTGTGAAAGTGATAAATTTCTTCCATATTCCCAAACAAGATATCCTTTTTATTTTGCAGTTCTGGTGAGATGAGATGAGCCATTAAAGGGTTGTCCATCTCTGCAGCATAACCCTGCAACACAAGACAGAGGCGTGATGATTTTCTCCCTTTACTTGCAGTACTGCCCTCTCTGACATGGCAGTCTGCCTTCAGCCTGACAGAGAAGAAAAAGCTCAGTATTAATCATGAAAGAAGCATACAAATTCTGTTTTTCCATCAGCCCAGTCAGATACACACACAGTTTTTAGAAAGTCACTTTAATAATTCCTGCGATTCTAGTTAAGCAAGGATGAAAAATTTTGCATCATTTTCACGAAGGAAAGGCTCTGCATTCCCATACTGCTTACAAATTATAGTTCAGACTCCTCCTGTTAAGGCTTTACACATCTGAGTTTAAAGCCACAATTCCAGTACACACACAAACCTTCACACCTGTCTCAGCCGCTCGTAAGAAGGAACAAGCTGACTGTAGTTATTTCTGCAGGTAACAGAAACCATTGAGCTACAAATTCTATCTTTAAGGCACTTCCATTAGAAGTCATAACTTCAGATTCTGACATCTTCCATTTGTCATATAAGCACACATCTGTTTCTCTGGCACAGATAAGGACAAGAGAGCCCAAAGGTGGCTTTAGCCCAGGACTGTGTTCTCTTCTGGCCCCAAGGTCACTAATCAGTGTTCACTCAAAACACTAAAAATACACTAAACACCATCCCACCCACTCCCAACCCCAACCAAAACATCCCCAACCAATCAACCAGAAAAGCTGCAAGAATGCTCCAGTTAAAAGCAGATTTCTTAATATAAGTACATTAAGAAATGTACTCTTGTGGTTTGGGTTTTTTTAAAATTTTTTTAAACACAAAGTGATCATTGCATTAGTCACACTGATTATAATAAACTACACCAAATTATAACAAAATGACAAATTAAAAGAAAGGATAAGCAAAAGAGCACCTACAATCAGGAATTTCCATTTCAAAGTGTGGTCCAACGTACAAAAAGTAGGAGAATTAGCTAGTAAAGTCAGCTAACCTGAAGAATTCAAGCATGTGGATAGGACAGTGACCAATTTTTTTAAAAAACCCAGAATCATCCCTTTAAAAATCTTGGTATTTTTCCCTCAATCACCACCTTAAGAAAAACAAAAAAACCCCAGTGGTCTAGGCAAAGATGCTGGAGCTCACAGATAGTTAACTATTGGTCCCCCCACCACATCTCTACCCCAAACAGGAAAATGCAGAGTCTGAAAGAAAGAGGGTGAAATTTAATCTTTACCTCAAGAACACAGAGAAGTTCTTCCACATATGCTCGTTCAGTCTCAATAAGCTCATTAATTACATGCCTGCAGACAAAGAATGACAATTAAGGTGGGCCTATTCACTCATGCAAAGTAATGAGGCAACATTAACTTTACTGGTGTTTCTACTTTACTTTAGACAATAAAAGAACAATTTCCAGGTAATGGAAAAAGTGATGTTTCATGTATATTTCTGTCAGCAGTTGGTACTTTATTAAGAGATATGTATTTTTAAAACATTTTACATTTTTTGAAAATGTGTTTAAACAGAGAAAAAGTCAAATCTAACAGTTTAAGTGCTGCAGTAACTGAATTGAAGCTGTGAAGCCTTTTATCATTTGCAAACACAAACTCTGACAATGCTGTGTTCCTAAGTATTACAGGAGCTGGAGTCAGAGCTGCATAGGATTATCAAATACCAACTTAAAACTATAGTGGTGATTTTAAATTAGAGACATTTAGGGCACGCTTTAAAGATCTCAATGCTGCTTTAATTTCCCTAACAGTCAAGCAAGCATGCATTCCCCCAGCCCCCTTCCTTTGTGATTCTGTATGTTGTAACACAAGGTTGTAACAGTGAGAAGATCATACAAGTAGCCAGTTTACAGGTGAAAATGCAAGGTCTGCTATATGCATAGCAGGTGGTACCAAGTTATTTCTTTAATGAAAGTGATGCTGTTCAGTTTTTATATAAATGATTTTTGGTAACATTTATAAAAACAGGGACTAAAAAGAGTCGAACAAAACGACAGTCTTGAGGCACGGAGACCAAAACCTCCAATAGATTTACAAGAGGCTTATTACTGAAAACTATGTCATCTCTGAAATGAAAATATGTAGTTATCCTGCCATAGCATCACCTCTCTGCAGCAAAGGTAGAGAGGTGGTACTACGCAAACTATAAATAATGCTGCAGACAGACTGAAATATCTTCCTTTATGTACAGAGCAGAGCCAATGCATTTCAAAAAGCACTGAGGCTCATTTCAGAGAAGCATCTTATCAAAGACGCTTCCAGAGAAGTGTTTCACCAAATCCTTAGCCAAACTCAGGCTTTGCTGGAACCAAATCAGACAAAAAGCACCTTTTTTGCTTATGAAAACATACTTACTGTCGTAACACAGCTAGGTTTTCTTCATCGTCCATTGTAGATCCTCCTCTGCTTTGATGCAGTTCAGTCATTTCACTCTAAAGAAGGAAGCAAATAAACAAATGAAAAAAAAAAATCATGGCATCACATATGGGGTAAAAATGCTTTACAATACAGAGCTTTGGGCTCAGCTCTACTAGTACGCCTTTTCACTGGAAAGACTGTACTCCATTAAAAATTAAGGCAATTTGCAAGAATGCTGCAAAAAAAAAAATCCAAGTCATCCTGAAGATCTTGAAGCACACAACATTTGGACACAAAAAGTTCTCCACGAGAGGCCAGTTTAGAAAAGATGGTGGTTCAAAGTCGCTTTTTCAGGAAGATAACATCAGAGCATCAGCATAATCTTGCAGTAACACTGGCCTTAGTCTGTTTTCCAAGCTAAAAAGAAGGTACTGTGCTAACTTTCTGGTTCTTGACACAGAGATTCACTCTTAAAACTCCTACTGTAATGGTTAAACCTAACTATGGCTTGCTGAAAAATAATAAAGAGGTTCTGCTTTCAATCCCGCCTTGAACTAACCCTGTTCTCCAAATGCTGTCCGTCCCGGTCATGTGGTCCTGCTTTTCTCCTTGCATTGACTTTTACTGAACCTTCTGTGAGTTGATTCAACTCTCTAACCCAGTGAGAAACTATTTGTTTCTGTTGCTGCCATCAGGTTACTTTCCTTGCTGGAGGTGGGGCAGGAAGACCATCCCCACTTAGACATGGCAACCCATTAGTTCAGGTGAAGCTGTCCTGGAGCCAATGACAACTGCCTCTTCACTCTCACCAGTTTTAAGAGTAGCCAATTACTACTGGCAAATAATAAATGTTTCCTGTTCATAGATTTTATATTTCGCCACCCTTAACATTTTTCCTAATATTGGCAACTATTTACTTTACCTTCCCTCATACCCAGCCCAGCAATAAAGCAGCCTCTATTTAAACCACGTGATTGTTTCACCGGAGTTACTTCAACAGGGACAATACCATCCCTTTTCCAGTGGAATTGCCTCATCCTTCTTGAGAGTTCCTGAATATTCCATTGTATTATGACTTTCTCAAGTAGTACATACATGAAAAATACAAAGGAAAAAAAAAGTTACCTTTCCTCTTCTGTAGTTTACCCTCCGAAGTGCACTGCTTTCTGAGTTGGGTACGGATTCTCTTTGAAGACCTAAGCAGGTAAACCAGGATCAAACAGCAGTTAAAACTTGATCAGATCTGACACAGATGTTTGTACAACCACAAATTATGGCTGAAAGTTTCTTTAAGTTTCGCAGCATAGCACAAAAAAATTAAAGGCTAATACAGTCACTTACCTGGAGAGGTACAAGGAGATTTTACAAATGCTTCAGGTCTTGGTGCAACAGGCTGAACAGGACGTGTCTGCTTAGCTGCCAGTTTCTTAAGACTTATTTGTCTCTTTTGAAACATTTCTTCCATACTTTCTTGCTTCTGGAAAACCTTTTGCACATGCTCCTACCAATGCCATAGAAATAAAAAATAAAATAGTAATTTAAATAATTTATTAAAAATTTTAATTTCCTGTCAGAGACCTATCAACAAGTTATATTGACATTTAGCTCATTGATTTGAAATTGCAATTACTTTTATACCACATATGGAAATATTACCCTAATTCTTCTCTCCTAACAAGGCATAATTTACTGTCATTTAGTACATTTAAAAATTGGAACATCATAAAATATTTTGTGTGCTTGTTAGAGAGAAATCTGGGATTCAGGTTTCAATTTAAAAAAAGAAAAAGAAGGTTTTTTGACAGCGTCTAAAGGTCCTGTTACATGAAAAGATCAACCAAGAGGAAAAGGGATATATTCTCAAGTTCTTAACAAAAACACCAAAAAACCAAGAGCAGTTACAAAGCAGAAGTGTGCAAATATCAAGGACAGAAAATATCACGATTTTGCTACATAAAAAAAAATACTTCAAATACTCAGGAGATTTTTTTTTTTTAAGCAATCCTACTGTGTGAAAAAAATCGAAGGAGTTATTAGAAGATTCTGAAATCCTTAATGCTCATCCAAAGGTATGACAAGACATCGGTAATGTGTAGGCTTTACAATTCCCAGGTATAACTCTTAGTACTGAATATTTAGCTTTATCAATGGCAGTACAAAAGAGCAATTCTAAAATAAACAAATGGACACACAGATACACATAAACGTCTTCTGGTACCTTCAAGTCCTCATTGAGGATGTGTGCATACTCTCTGTAAATTTTATTCAACTCCTTGATTTTATTGCCAGCACCAGTATCCAGGAATTTCTCGATCTCCTGTAATGCTGATTCTGCACCATCCTGAGACTGACACTTGTCTACCGGCTGTGAAGCCAGCAGATAAATTCCTTCATCACACCACTTCATAGACTAGAAACAGAGAAGAGAACAGGCTCAGAATGCACCAATGTCAGCATCAAACACTAAGAGGCCTAAAAGACCTCATACCTCTGCTTATGATGTGTTCAGTTACTTAAGGACGAAACTTCCAACCCACCAAGATACTACTGCCTACCATTATGGCAACTGGTTGACAGAGGTTTTAGCAAACAAAAGGGGAGACAACAGTTCCATTCAAAATATACCTTCTCTAGTAAGTCATGCAGCTCCAGAGATTTGCTAAGATGATTTCTCCTCCGTTCTGTCTCAGTAGTGAAGGTATCACAGAGATGATGAAGTTCAGTGCATTTTGGAATAATGGAGTCCACAGCATAATGATTGCTTTGAATAAAAGCATCACCCTCAGAGGCTAGCATTCTGGCTTTTGCTACAGTTTCCTAAGAAAGCAAGCACTGATTTAGGTAAATCTTTCCTTGGATCAAGATCAATGAAAAAAATTTCAATACTATTTTTATGCAGTAAAATATGCATGCTGATAAAGAATACATCGTTAGTTAACAGGTGCCTTGATTAATAAATTAAAGTGATTTCCTGTCTTTCCAGAGGCCCAAGAACTTTTATGCCTTCTTCCTTTCTGTACCAGAGTACTTCAGAAACATTAAGAAGTTTAATCATATTCCTCCCTGTGAAGTAAACACTATTGTCTTCCTATGCCTTATTCAGCAGCATCCTGTGCGTACATGTATGCAATCTGGGGAACAGCAGCAATCTGAACACAAATTAAAAAATATCTATCTCAGCCTTAAGAACAACGACCTCACCTAGAGAGCAGTATTTTTCACTGTGAAGCACAGATAAGAAAAAGGTTCCCTTTCTACTAGTTCAGAGTGCATATTTCTGTTGGCCATCTTTTAACATATTGTACATTCAATGCACAGCTTTCTAATTTTTAAGATTTAATGAAACCAAGTGGCTTTAATAGGAATCGAAGTGGCCCCTTGATCACTAAGTGCAAAACTTGGCTACGCAGACAATTTATGCAATTCCTCAGTGAAG
Organism: Oxyruncus cristatus; assembly: GCA_013399855.1. NCBI lineage: Eukaryota > Metazoa > Chordata > Aves > Passeriformes > Cotingidae > Oxyruncus > Oxyruncus cristatus. The sequence goes on along the minus strand of VXAY01003144.1, from coordinate 199,857 downwards.
CAATCGCACTTCGCAACTGGTCACTCTGCTCTTCATTGAGGGATGCCCTAGAATTAGTCCCAGATGTAGTCTCAGCTCCAACGGCTGAAGACATTACTCCAAATTCCTTCTGCATGCTACTTGAGACGCTGATTCTGCCCTGTTGTCAACTTAAGCTCTGCTCATAAGACGTACTCAACAACCAAATACCCTTCCACACATGCTTTGTCATAGTAGAAATTAAGGAGACTTGCAGAGTTCTTACATATGATTTTTCTTCGAAGTTGGCGAGATCTTTCAAAATATGCTCCACGTGTGAACTGCTGTTTCCCACATCTGTGAAAGCAGCCAGTCTCTCAGACACAATATCCAAAGCTGCTTTGACCTAAAATGAGACACAGCTATGTATGAATGAAAAGGGTTACTGCACCTCTCTGGAGACCCATCAGTTAAATAGCTGATAGAAGCTATTCACAGTCAGGTGACCCAAATTATGCGGTTACTGGAGCACAGAGACAAATCACATTTTTTGTCAGCCTACCTTTACCCCAAATTCTAAATGAAAACAAATACAAAGAAAAGGTATTGAAGTAATCCTGTTTCCTGGTACTGAAAAAAAATGCAGGAAAACTAATGGAACTCAGGAAACATTTATGATCTTGCTTTTACCAGATGACAATGATACACAGCAACTTTAATGTCCCCAGCAAAACATGAGGGAGAGGTCCCCACCCTAGCAACTGGTTGAGAGACAGACACACACACACTTGCAACAGGGTTTCTGAGTGTTGCTCTCATGGAGACATAGTGGCTGTGCTCCGACATCAGCTACACCAGCATACAGGGACTGTAGATGCCATCAAGCATGGGAGTTAAACAACATGAGATCAGATACTGGCTCTAAAAATTGTAGTTCAGCCTCCAGCCTCCACCCAGCTTCTAACAGTGTGGCTGCAAATTCCCACCCACAGTGTTTGAGACAGTTTTTATAAAATTTCAGCCAGAAGCTTTAGTTGAGTCTTGGTTCCATAAAAGGGCCTATTGGCAAGATGAAAGCACTGCAGCAGCATTTCATACTTCTGTGGTACAGAACAGGTTTCAAAGAAGTTTTTGAACACTTACACACTGCTGGGTGCATGGAAAAAAGACTGCAGAAGGAAAGCTGCTATGTCTCTATAGTCAAGAATTCAAAGTAGTAAAGATAGCAGTATGTCAAGTAAGGACAAGTACAAGAAAAGGTTGGAGAAAGCTTTCAAGCACACACAAGAACTGCAAAAACAAGAAAAGGAAATATTTTCTTCTGAAGCATTTCTATATTACCAAATATTGACTGCCACCAAGAAGTTCTCACCTCTCTGAAATTCTGTTCAAAATTCCGAAGGTGCAGACACTGCTCGAGCTTTTGCTGATGCTTAATCCAAAACTCATCAAAGGCAGTTTCCGTTTCATGTAACTGAGCCAACAGTCTTTAAAAAACACCAAAAAACCAATCAAAACAAAACACAAGAAAACCCCACTGTAAGAATGATGGGTACAACCTTCAAGGGACAATGCCATCTTCCACAGTGAACAAACAGTCTCCCCCAAGCAATATTTTCCAGAACAAATAAACTGGATACAGGAAACATTTTAGTATTGCACAGAATCATTTCCTAGAATAACACTGATGTAAAACTGAAACCCAACACAAGCATTAAGTTGTGAAAAATGGGCAAGTGTGATTTGAAGCACCTCAGCTCTGGCCTGGGGACAAAGGGAATTGGGTCTAACATATATAAATAAAACATGCAAATGTGTGTGGGCTAGGACCCAGAGGAACACAAGCCTTAGGCTGTAAGGAAAAATTAAAACAAAAATTCGTACTGCTGTGACCAGTCAGCAGCCCTTACATTTCATTCCTTGAAGCAAAGCTCACAATAAACCTGAGGGCCATTGCTCCTTCTCTTCCAAGCAGAATTACTACTTAAATATCATAGGCAAAAGTGTAGAGCAGTACCACAATGAAAAAAAGCCTTCTTCAATAATATTTCTGGCAAATGCCCTAAAATTTTACTTTTTTACTTCTCAGGTGCCAGTGCATTTGACAGTAATGGACTGTCAAATAACCTATGGACTTTTTACAGTGCACTTTGTTGTACTTAGCCTACATCCAGGGAAGGCTACACATCAGAATTTTAATGAGCTTTTGTATTCAATAGCACAGAAACAAACTCTGAATTTAAAAGTTAAAACTGATTAGAGAAAAGGCAGCAACACACACAGAGTTTGTTCCAACTTCCATCAGATATGGTATTGAATAGGAATGTTATGGATAAATTAGCAACCCCCACTCCCATTGTCCTTGGATAGCTGATAGCAACAGTAACCAAAAAAACTGAATTCTGCCAAGCTTTGTGGATTGTAATGGACAGTCATTTGGAAAGAAAAGTCAGCCTGAGCGTAACAGAAACACAGAATGACAGATAAAAAAAGAATGCAGAATACTGCCTGGGGGAAATGAGCTATGCCTTCATAGCTTTGTGAAAATTTACATCTGTCCTATGGTGATATAATGTCTAAAAACCTGGGAGTAATTTCAGGTGTGTGTTGTGGGGGTGTGACAGGCAGGAAGCAAAGGAAAGCAACATCTATCACTTACCAAAGGAAGCACAGATTCCTCAAGAGTGGTGTACTCTCTAGTAGCCCTCTAAAGGCTACTAACAACATTGATAAATATTTAAGGTTTAAAGAAAAAAAAACCACACCCAAACCCTCCCACTTCGAAAAGACCTAATGAAAATGGATAAATATACTGAAAAGAATGGATATATTATTTCCATCCTCCTCTCCTGCCCTCCCTACAGCAGCAAAATTTCCTTTAGTCTGTAAACAAAACACTGATGCTCTTTAAAATAAGGCAAAGCGGCTAAACTATACAGTTCAAATATGACCAAAAAAACCCCCAAAAAACAACACAGTGTTGTTTTGTTGGTACCAGAACTCCAACCCCATTTCGTTATAGCCAGGTGACCCAGTAGTGGAACATTAGGGCGTTACTTTGCTCAGGACAGATCTGACAAAAGAGGAGTTGCTTCTGAAACATTTTAAAATGTTCACATTGCAACATTTGCTTATTTGCAAAGCATGCGTATGGAACTAAGCAAAAGAGCTGGGGAGGGGTCAAAAAATCCCAGAAAAGCAGCATGTTCAGTATTTCACACCTCTCACCTTTCTACCGTTGTTTGATTGTCTAGCTGATCTTGATTCAGTTTGTATTCAGGATTCTCAGTAACTGGTTTTGTAATACTTCCGAGGATATCATCTCCCTGTTCTACTGCTACCCTGATGTCCTCCTACAAAACAAAACAAAACCCCCACAAGATGTAGTTGTGTCGTGTTGTTTTTTTAAGCAGACTTCATAAGGCACCAAACTAGAAGAAGGATTTTAACAGCAATAGAGCAAACACAGTTTGATTAAAAGCAGTGTTTGACAATAGACAGCTTTTTCTATGGTTACCATCTTAAGATCCTAGTGTAACTGAGTTGAATTTTCATGGTAGACAGCCTTCTAGTATCGCCTTAGGCTACAAATATCTAAAAAATTTTAGATGTACAGTTTTGAAACCACCAAATAGTTTTCATTTAAGCCTATGTGAAAGAACGTTTGTTCATGCTTCAAAAGGCCATATATTTTCATGTGCATGCAAATACAATCAAATTTCCTGTTGCAAACAAAAGTACAAATTAAACACACCATACTTACAAAGAAATTACTGTTTCAGACACAAATCATTATGCATTTGTACATACATAAACTTAGCCTCAAGAAACGTCATTTTGAATGCAAAAAGGATTTTTAACATCAAAACAAGTAAGTTCAAGAAGATTTCAGTGGTTGACATTGTCACTTTCTATTAACATGCCCCTTTCTATTAACTTTCCTATTTACATTGCTAGCTATAACTTAAACCACAGTTTAATTATAAGACAGCATCTTTACAAAAATTACGTACCTTCATTTTGTCCTTTTTTTCTGTGTGTGTTGCAAGAAGGGAGCTGGTGGATTGCACATCATTTGGTAGTTCTGTTTCAGCCAGCTCAGTCCCAAAGGACTGAAGAATCTGAGCTGTTTGCTTAACCTTTTGGGCGAAACCTTCTATAGCCTTTTGGAATAAAAAGCATTAAAGATGTTTTGAGCTCATCACACACACATGTACAAACAAACACATATACACAAAATCTAACTCTCAAAACAAACCCAAACAGATGAATTGCAAGACTGAAAAATGGTAAAAGTATAATTTCGCAAGCAACAGATACCGTCACCATTAATTCCTTAATTGTATATTTTTCTTAGGCTTGTATCAGGTGCATCTTCTTCATATTTTTATAATCTGGAGTTATTTTACAACTTCAGCTTTTTCCTTCTTGTAGCAAAACCAATAAACCTCAACACAATAATACACTGTAGTTCCTTTGCTCCAAGTGTTCAGAAAACCACTCCCAACTTATTACTCATATTATTTCTCTAAGATGACTAAGTACCATTGGGAACATCTTCTCACTCTGGGCAAGTCAACTTGCATCACTTGGAATCTGCTTAAAAAATGACAGGGTATAAAACAGAAGGGTTCATTAAACTGAAAAGTTAAAACAAACCCCAAGACTTACAGTGCGACGGGACAGCCATCTGTTATGGCAGTAATCCAGGGTGCCACCAAGATCTTCTGTTAATTGTGTCTTATCAATGTAACCCTGCAGTTCTGATACTGAGCCCAGCATTATGATCTGCAGAAGGAGAGAAAGAAGTGAACGTGATCAGTGGTGACAAGTCCCTCGTTAAGGATTCTAAGCTGCATCCTTCAGCCACTGATAGAGAAAATTCACTTGAATGTAGAAATAAGTGATGGAACTATTTCCTTTGGGTATAGAAAAACAAATTAAACCATTGTTTCAGTTGAAGTTGATGTAAATGTAAGTAACTGAATAGAAGTATGAGCACCAGGCATATTAGAAAAAAGGCTTATGGTTTATACAACATAAATTACACTGCCAGTTTTTTTTTAATCTTGATAAACTGTATTTGGCTATTTTCTAAAAGCAACGTTAATTTCTTCCTAATTTTTCCTTGTTATCCTGGGTCTCCACAAGAGAACAATAGTTTCTACATGGATTTGTCATGTAAGGACTGATTCCCTAAACTAAGTGAAAAACAGGGGAAAAGTATCTTAAAGACTATCTTTCAGCCTTGAAATTTACATCTGATAAGCAAAATAACTTTCGTATCATTAGCTCGTATAGTTTCAAAGTTTGTTTTAAAAAATAAATGCTGTACCTTTGCAAACAAAAGTACAATCAGTGGGTTTACTGGCAATAAAACAATAAGCATCCATTGTACATTTGCTCAAATGACAGAAACCATAGCATTTGTCCATGGGAAATGCACCTGCCTCGAAGTTCACATACTCTTTCAAGAATAAACCATCATGAGTTAGCTAAAATTGCTAGAACTGCCTTTAAAGATGGCTTTTTGGTGGGTATTTTTTGGTCCCCACTGGCTACATTAAGTACTTTCACAGTATTACTGGTAGTAAAGTGAAAACAGAGGATTACTTACAGGTACTTTCATTTTAAACTCATCTTTGCCGAATTTGAAAGCAATATCCGAGAGAGCTCGATGAAAAAATCCTGTTGGGCGCAGAACAAGGACCAGTTGCAGGTTTCCTGGGAAAGATGCCTGCAAAGTAAGTTTAGTCTGTTATTTTCTGTGTCTCAGCTCCAGGAAATATTTTAGAGCAAGGAGAAGTCCCTGATAAACCACGAACCAGCTGTATCAAAGGCCTCCCATAATGGGGTGCCCAATCATATAGTTACATGACTAGTACAAAGAGCTTCATTCAAAAGACATTTAGTTGTCTTCGGGAACAGGGACCTATTCTCTAGGAGTCAATTTTTTTTCAGGGCTGGCTTGTACTGCTCTTCAGCTAAGATGACAACCTACCCAGGGAGGCTAAGGAACAAACAGCAGTGGCTTAGTATTTTTCTAACAGCAGTACTTTCATGAGTACTTCATCTTCTCTTTAATAGAAGGTGTGAGGAGAAACCTCCGTTATTGTCTGAACACCTAATAACATATTTCTAATTTGTGCATATGCTACCTTGCCAGTTGCCTACGCAACTTATTGCCACAGAGAGTGAATTTCTCAGGCAGTAGCTTAAAAAATAAGCTTTAATTTTGCAGACAAAATAAAAATAAAAATCAAGCATAACAGCTGTGGTTTTTCTCATCATCTTCCCACTAGTAGTCTGATGGATCTTCCCCAGTTCTACAAGTGATAGAAGGAAAACATAAGACAAGAGAAGCAAAAAAATAGCATTAAATTACTAAAAATCAACTTCTGCTGTGGCAGAGGCTTGCATATTTGGCGGTTAGCCATTCTTGAAAACATGCAAGTGTTTTCTTCTATTCACTATTTCTGCTGTAGGGAGGCACTGAGACTCACTAAAGACATGATCATTATAATGATTAAGTATGCAATTTTCTTCGTTATACTGTTTGAAATTATTTCACATTTCTAGCGAACTGAGTTACTGAAGGAAAAAAAAAAAAGCCAACAAAAAAAAAGCCCCACTGACTGAAGGAGCTGTTATGCTATGCTCTGTTTCCATGCCTAGTGGAACGGTTAGTATTTGGAAGGTTGATGAATAGCTTAATACTAATTTTGAAATTTCCAAGCGTTCCAGGTACTTAGCATTGCAAATTATAAACTTTTAAAGGGAAAAGTAGTTCAAAACTTTTCCGGAAAACTTCACAGAGTTATTGTGGTTCCCCAAATATTCAGTATACGAAAAAGATTTCAATTCGATTAGGGAACCTTAAAGGCTTGAGCTTCTCAATCTGTCTCCATTTCAGTGATGTCCAAATTTTCTAGAAAGCATGGTAGTTCAGTCCTAAAGAAGTCTGAGAGCTGGGAACAGAATCCAGGTAATTCTGAGTGCCCTCAGTAGCTTCTCATCCTGGAACTGTAAAGTTCATTACAAAAGTACCCTGTTCACAAAAACTAGCTACTACCTAGTAAAATTAGTAGGCTAACTAATCCGCAGTTATCTAAAGAAAAACTTTCTATAGAAAATTACTCACTGTATTTGGAAGAAAAAGAAAAGATGATCCTTTTTTACCATTTTTTCTGAATTACTGTACAAGGGACAACTGCAAATTTAGCTAAGAAAATTACTAAGAGATACTACAAGAACAGAAAAAAGATTTTTTAGGTAAATCTCCTCAATAATCGTTTTAGAATGATAGCCGTATAGTTTATTTATGTCACACATTCAACAGATAGGTCAATTTATTTTGGGCCTGTAACAGCAGCGTTCAGCATCTGAGTGAGCTGTTACTTTTCACCTCTAACTTCCAAAATGTCAAGTTTATTCAATGGTAATGCCAAAATTTCAGAAGAAAAAGCTCCAATAAGAAATATCTTTTAGACAACATATTTTGAAAAAAAAAAAAAATAAGGTGCCTTCTTGTGAGATATCCACCCCACCACATGACTTCCTGACATACTGTCTATGGCAATGAATATTTGCAACCCCTTTAGCCTCACTCAGAGTGCTGGGAAACGCCCAGCCTGCTAGCTTCAAGTCAGGAAGATACATTAGAAACACAAAACCAGCATAAAATTATGAAACATAAACACTCCAAGCAGTAAAAGGAAATTTAAGGTACATGTATGAGTAACAAATTTCTTCACTCTAACTTTAAATTCTCACTTTTACACATTGTGACTGTAGCCTAGATTTTTACTTGAGAATTTCAGAGGAAATGTGCTGAAAGGGACCTGGGGCTGCTGGTGGACAACAAGCCGAGCAGGAGTCAGCAGTGTGCCGCTGCGGCAGACACGGCAAATCGGATCCCAGGCTGCATCCGCAGGGCTGTGACTGGCAGAGACAGACGTGACCATCGCACTCTACTCAGCACTTGTCCAGCCACACATGGAGTGTCCAGTTGTGGCACCCACAATTCAAAAAAAACAGAGACTGGAGAAGGTCCAAAGAAGGACCATGAAGGTGATCCAAGGGCTGGAGAAGCTGCCCAGCAAGAGATGACTGAAGGAATCATGTCTTGCTCTCTGGAGAAGAGTCAAGGGGCACCTCATCCCAGTATTCCAGCTACCACTTAAAGGGTAGCTACAAAGAGAGCAGAGGCTCTCTCTTCACTAGAAGCCATGTGGAAAGGACAAGGGCCAATGGATACAAGTTGTACTGGGAAAGGCTTCATCTCCATATAAATTTTTTTTTTTTTTTACAGTGAAAACAATCATTCTCTGGAACAAACTCCTCAGGGACGTGGTAGAATCCCACAGGGTTGCATCTAGATAATCTCATCAAGGCTCCCTTTCCCCGTGAAAGGTTGGGCCCCATGATCTCTCAAGATCCCTCCTAACCCAAGCTGTTATTCTGTGATTCTATAACATTTAGGCTATTACTGAAGCAAACAGTAGTACCCAAAAGCAATGTAATGGTAATTTTTTCTGAACTTTGTATTAGCTCTTATGAAATAGAATTTAATTGCATGACAAAATTCAAACAAAACAGACACAGAAAACACATTACAATTATTGTCCATCTCTGTGTCTCTACCCAAAATTATGCTGTTGAAGTCAATACAGTCTTGTATCACTTGAATTCCCATTCGAGGCTTGTCAGAATTTCCCCCTCTCTCTGAATAAGCTCAAATTCTAGATTACTCTAACTTTGTCTACAATAGCATCTTGTATCCACTAGTCTGTGTCCTATTTAGTTTGGTTTGGGTTTTTCTTCCATCAAAAACCCCTCAGGTCTTAAAAAACAATGCCTCCTCTGCTTGTTGTTGCTAGGAGTCAAATCTGCAAATTGATCTTTGTGAAACAACTGAAAGAAAAGGGAGGATTACTACAGCAAACAATGTTGGACTTGTGCCAGCAATTACAGTTTATCAAAGGTTCACAGAATATGCTGAGTTGGAAGGGACCCACAAGGATCACAGAGTCCAACTCTTAACCCTGCACAGGACCATCCCCAAGAGTCACACCTTGTGCCTGAGAGTATAATTCAAACACTTCTTGAACTCTGGCAGGCTTGGTGCTGTGACCACTTCTCTGGAGAGCCTGTTCCAGAGCCCAACCATCCTCTGGATGTATCTGCACTACTATTTTTACTAACACTTTTTTTTCCCTAAAGCCCTGGTGATTTGAAGAGTCCATACTATGGTGTAAGAGATACTTCTTAAATGCCTGGGAACTTCACTGACCAGTCAACTTCACCCTGAACACGAGAACAAAACAAAACAAAAAAACTGCTGTTCCAGTCCAGCAGCATATTTGTTTGAAGCACTGTATGCTAAGCAGACAGAGGAAACAATGACTCCTCAATAATGCTGTGCCAAATGTTAAGCACCAAAAAATGGTCATGTGTGTTTAGAAGTGCCATCAAATAAAGTGCCTTCAAGGACTGTTTCATTGAAGTCAATGAACCCCACTGTGACTTAAAGAAGGTCCTGTGTGCTTGAAAATTGATTGTTTTTTTCTCCCCCAAAAGTGTCTTTCTTTACTAGATTAACATCCACAGCTTCTCTGGGCAACCTGTTCCAATACCTCACTAACCTCACAGTAAAGAACATCTTCCTAACTTGTAACCTAAGTCTCTACTCAGTCAGTTTCAAACCACTCCCTCTTGTTCTATCACTATCTGCCTGTGTAAAAAAATCACTCCCTCTCTTTTCAAAAGCCCCCTTTAAGTACCAAAAGGTTGCAATGAGGTCTCCCTGGAGCCTTCTCTTCTCCAGCCTGAACAACCCCAGTTCTCTCAGCCTGCTCTAAGATAAGAGGTGCTCCAGGCTTCTGATCATCTTTATGGCTTCCTCTGGACCATAAGGTAGTTGCATATAGTTCTAACTATCATGTTTCTTCACAGAATATTAATGACAGAGGCTGTCTGTACCACCACCCATACTGACCCTGAAGTTAACCCAATTTTCAGAAATATCAGAACCATGTAAGCCACCAAAAAGCTAACACCTGACTCAGTTTTAGTAGTTCTGTCTCAAAATACTTGGAACATTGCTAATTTTCATTTTATGACCATCTTCAATATACCCACATTACAAAACTCTGTGATGGTGTTTTTCCTTCTGCACTTGCTGGCATGCCATAAGCCACAGCACAGTTCTTTCCAAAATACTTTTGTACATAAAGGAGCTAATAAATACTCTTTATTCCTGGCTAGAATGAAGTCTCTTACACAGACTTCTGGTCAGGAAAGAATCTTAAATTAAATCAATTCATAAAAGTAGCAGTTTGAAATCTAGTTTTAAAAGCATTGAACTGTTTTGCATTACATCTGTGTTTAATGCTTGTGACATTATGATCCTGTTTGCTGAGCTTAAGTAACTCACTTCTCTCTTTTTACATATTAGAAAAAAAATGTAATAAAACAGAAAAATGGCTGACTATACCATTTACTGGACTCATTCATAACAATAGTCACAAAACTAATACAAATACTGCTCTAGCTTCATCATACTGCCAAGTTCTTGTTTTGAATCCAAGCAAAATGAGAAACATGACCAGAGGCTGAAAGAAGTTTCCCACCTTGAATGTCAAACCAACGATAAGACTCCAGACAGCACAAAAATGGGACTGTCTGAATCCTGCAAATTTTAGGCTGGTATTACAAAATCACAGAGTCCATTAGGTTGGAAAAGACCTCCAAGATCAAGTCCAACCTAAACACTCTAGTCTTTCCATTGGCTTTTGGTCTCTTCCTACCAGCTAACAGTCTTGGCTCCAATCTTCAAAGCAACTATTGGGCTAAGCCTCTGTTACAGTGATTGCATTTTGATTCACAAACAGCTAAGAAAAGCAGTGCTCTGGACAGTGCAGTCCAAAACAGAAGGTATGAAATCTGCATGCAGTGCACCCTTAGTTAAAGGTGGTAAATCACAAAGTGAAGTTCTTCTCCAGGAGGTTGGATAAAACCCATCTCTTGTCACATTTAGAAATGGCTGCAAAGTTTTGTAACTGAATAGACTCCTCACTGCCACCCAAATGACCTCCATACCAATTGCTTCCTCAAGAGCAGTTGCCCAGATGCATGTTATTTCTTAAGCGTCAAGTTTAAGGAGGTTTATTTTCTCTGGACCTTCAATATGAGGCTGATGGATGGCTATGGTAAAACTTTTAACGATGTTGAGTGCAGTTTTTTGTCTGTCTAAAAGTATGAGTTCACACTTCAACCTTTCCCTCAGAATGGAGGAAGACAAGACACAAGACAAGAGACAACGTAAGGATTAGGCTTCATTTTTTTAATAAAATACGCTGGAACTATGAAGAGAGCAGTGTGAAACCTTAGAACACAATGATTAGTACAGAGCCTTGCTCCTACAACTGCAGATTGAATATTGCTTGTTTGGGAATGGTAACACTAGGGGAGAGAAATAAAAAAGGAGAGAAAAAAACCCCAGTAATTTTTGACTGCATGGAAAGGAAAAGGGGATCAATTTGTCTGGCATTTGTCATTCATCCAGCTTCAGTTGGGACAATATACAGTTGCTTTACCAAGCTACATGACTGCTCCTCCTTGCACGCTCATCCATGAGCCTATCCACTTATTTGCTCAGCCACAGGAGCTAAAATCTTTAGCAATGTCTTGTGTGTTTCTGTATACTCTTTATACTGTGTTTAGCTGAGAACAGAACATTCTAATACAAATTTAGAAGAATCACTGCAGCTGGCAGGGCAAAAAGTTCAAGAACTTCTGTATCCCCCCAAAACAATGTAATAAGAGTGAACAATTTGCAATTGTTCACTATTCCTATTCTTATTATTATCAACTGATAATTAATTATATTATTGTTCACTTCCATGTTTTTCTTGTAATACCTTTCAATTTCTACTGCCTCTCTAGGAACATGACTATCAGGACTTCACACGAAACAACATGAAAGTTGGCTTTTGGAACCTCTACCAGAACTCCACCTCTCAATCTGACTACCCTAGTAGGCCAGATTTTCCCTAAGATAATAAGTTCACTTCAGTTAAATCAAGGGGAAATTAAAAAAAAAAAAAAATTGTTTGCAGTGTCTCTTAAGCCACAGAATCTGCAGTCTTGCACTGGCTATGGAAAACCTCCTGGGCCACCTACCCATTGCAAATTCATCAAGTAGAATATATCGATAGCAAAGCCTCCATGCCTGGGCATGTTCTTGCCAGAATCTCTGTCACATCCCAGGAAAAGAGGGGCCATCTTTCAGCCCAGTGCCTCAGGCTGTGCCTTCAGTCCCACTGTCACTGTATGTGCTTGAGCAGCAATCATCCTGGGCAAGCAGGACAGTCACTGACCTTCCACTATCTCTGCAAAAATAGGTTTACCTCGGCTTCACAGTCTTGACTACAGCAACCTTTAAGTATCTTCAAGAAACACAGGTTCAGTTCATCACTGCTCAGTGCTACAAATGTGATTCCTACAGTTGTCAGAGTATTAGGGATTGGCAGATGTTCCAGCCACAGCACTCTATGCTGGCATTTCTGATTTCACAAATCAAGAGGGTCAACTCCCTTCGGATGACAAGAGGAAAATCAGGAAAGATGGCAGAAAGGACGCTGCAGAAACTACAACATGTAACAAAACAGCCAAAACTCTTTTCTCAAATAACTCAAGACATTTATCCTAAAGGACAACATTTAGCTTTAGCAATCAAAAAAAAAAAAAAGTGGCACTTTTTACAAGGGCAGGGAGTGACAGGACAAGGGGGAATGGCTTCAAACTGAAAACAGGTAGGAAGAAAAAAAATCTTTTGTCTATCAAGAGGACCTCATGACTTTGGCACAAAATACATATCTTGTATATTTGGCTTTGGGTTTTTTTGTTTGTTTGTTTGTTTGTTTTAAAGGAACACACAGCTGAACTGTATTAGATTTTATTTATTGCAAATCCTGTAGTAAAGAAATGATGGACAACAACAATTTTCACTATATCTTCTTTTGGAATAGGAAGATACAATTTTCAAGTGTTTGGGGTTGATGAGATTATTGCTGAAGCCCAACAGGAAGACCGCTACATATACCAATGGATGCAATCAAAGCCAACACTGTTGCTGTCCAAAAAGAGAAGCAAATATAAAAAAATATCATGCCTTCAAGAGACTAGACTTCAGCTAGGAAGCATGATTTCTCTTTTAAATAAACCTCACAGAAGAATGAGGAAAGATGGGAAAAGCAAAATAACTCATCATCAACAGTAGTAGTGCAACGTGCAGTGTTCCCTGCACTTAACATCCTTCTCTGGGCAAATCCCTTAGGCACCAACACCATCACAACAGTGACATATCCCTTATAACAGGGAATAGTTACTCCTGTTTTGCAAAGTGCTTCTAAGCAAAATAACATACACTGGAGTAATGTGTCCATAAATGTTATCATTATGGCTATAAACAATATGTCTGTATTTCTCCCCAAGCCTTACAACACCAATTATGCAAATAAAAAGACCATCATCTGTGCAATGCTTATCTGTCCTTGAAGAGAAACCACAGCACTGAATTTTGAGAGAGATTCAAAACCTCCAGAGATACAGTCCTTTTTCTTTAATCATCCCAAATTACGCTACTCTCAGTTTTCACTACTGGAATCTACTCATTGCTGCATCTCCAAATTTCAACATCAGCTGCAAAAGTAAATTTTGCTAATACTTAGTGTATTTAAAACATTGTAACACTCCTAACATACTTATTGTGTAAAAATTTATACATTTGATATAATTTGTATATTATGATATAATATTTGGGGATATTATATCATTATATAGTCATTCACAATATGTCATATAGTGGGAGTAATGCACTACCTTTCAAGAAATACCTTTTAACTTATAATACAGAAAAAAATTCTTTGGTCATAATGAGGCTACACAAACACTTACTGTTTTGATTTGAGTTTTATCTTGCAGAGTCAAAAATTTTCAGCAACTAAATATTAAAGAAAGGGTGCTTACAGCTCTGTTTTTCAGCCCTTACTGGAAAGATTATTGATACTAGCAATTCAAGCAAGGCTAGCAAGAAAAAAAACAACCAGCCAACCAAACAAATAAAAACTAAAAAAGTAAATCAAAAGTAGGATAAGCATATGATAAACATGATTCTGTCCTTTTCTAGTCCTGTTAAAAAAAAAAAAAAAGCCTCTAATAAGCTTATTTTTCAGATTTTTAAAGCATTAATTAAAAGGGAGACTGAAAGTTAAGAGCATGTGCTGTTGATTGATCACAGAGGGCACATGAGATTTTCCTGCTTACAATTAACCCTTGTTTTAAAGCAAACATTACAAGATCAGTTTTTAAATATTAATTCCTTTCACAAGTGATAAACTTAACCAGGACCCTCACCCTCGTATCTCTTCCTAAAAGGGAAGCTCATTTGAATAGTGAGAAGTGGACCCAAAGCTCTATGGCACGGATGGGATGTCCATGCAAATATTAGCCCCCAGCTTGGAGAGCTGCACGCTGCACACATGCAAACACACACACACGCTCTCCAGCTGCGTACTTAGGAAGATGTACTGAGTTGCAGAGTGCATTAAAAGCACATCATAGACACATGATGCTCAGTCCGGTCAGCCAGGATACAAAAGAACTACTGGGGGTTTTTTGTATCATTTATTAGCTGACATTTTGTTGAATAAAAAAAAAAAATACTTGCTGGTTTTCCACTTGTAAGAGGAAGGTTCAACACAAAAAAAACTTTCTAAGGAGTTAATTTTAAACAGTACTCACTGCTATCCGCAGTATGGAAGCTTTCACGGAGGTCCATTTGTCCTGTCTGCGATCTATGACAAGAATAAATCCAATTCCAGCATCTCGTAAACTACGTTTGAAGGAAGAAAGGAGAAAAACAGAAAGTTTAGTTGAAAATACAAATGTAACTCCTGGTACTCTCACTCAGAAAAGCAGCTAAAAAATTGCTTTAAAAAAAAGTAGCTTGACCTTTTTGTGCAGAATCTTCATTACATAAAGATATGCTATACACTATTGCAAAGATGCTGCAGTTCCATATGAGCTTCAGAGAGTTTCAAAACATATTCAAATAATGAATTCTTGCTCATGAAAGACAGTTTTTAAATTTCTTGTACAGGGATTATTTCACAGGAAAATAAACCCCTTCGATTCTCCACTGTTTTGGTGCTGGTATAATCCCTTCCTCATGCTGTTCTCAGTATAATTTCAGGATCAAAATAAAGTCGTCTTCCTTCTGCATCTGCTTTTAACCTTCTGTTTGAATTGTCTTCCTCCTCACCGATATTTAAAACTCCTTATACACACAGATCCGTCTATCATTCCATGATAGTGCTCCACGCATCTGAAATTCTCATATGCTTCCAGGTTGCAAACTTCTTCCTAGGTACAGTTTTACATTCACTGAAACAAGAAAACCTTACGGCGTTTAAAAACCCCGAGTCATAGACGAGAACAACAAGATCCGATGCGCTTCTCTGGAATGGAAACATCTGTGGGAGAGATTCTGCTCAAATCCTTGTGTACGGGTGACCTTTCTTTTTTGCCTGTGCTCAGCTGCATGTGCTACCGAGCCCTGATCAAGGGATATGCTCCTGTTTTGTAATTCCCCATCTAAGCCAATTGTGCAATGCCAGCAGCAGCCCTTGCCAGCCAATCGCAATCAAAATGGAAACAGCAGGCAAATACAAGGCAGACAGGCTCAGACTTATTGTTTTCTCATGTATTTGGTAATTTTTTAATGTATGTGCTATATTTTTAGTCCCGATAATAATTTATTACAAGGCCTGCTGTCTGCACGGTGTGACTTTTAGAAACATTGTGCATCTATTTGTTATGGTAGTATGTTAAAAGGCAATATAAAAATCAGCACAACAGAATGTCAGGATTCCTTATTCCAGATTGCTGAATCATGGAAACACCAGCTTTGTTTTATAAGATTATGTCAGAAGCATAATGATAAGAGGATGTTTAAGAGGGTGAAGAACATGGGTATCCAGATGTGTCATCCTAAGCTATTCCTCAACATTACAAATTTAAACATGACTCACAGTATATTCCCTCTCTTTTACAAAATGCAGTATCTCTCAAATTTACAAACAAAACATTTAAGGGAAACATGAATAGTCATTAAAAATACTAAGGAACACTTGCTTTCTTTCAGAAGAAGCTAAGCAGTCCTTTTAACATAGCAGAATATTAGAAATGATCCTCACTGCCCACATTCAGCACACGTTACTTAACTCTTGCCTCTGGGTTAGGACAACACTGATAAACAACATCTGAGCACTTGTCTTGTAAGCCTTAACAACACTTGCAGACAAACAGGGCTTTATATTAGCAATATGCTTCCCACTACAGTAAATTTCCATGATTTACTAAAGCTTCCCCTCTTATTTATCTTCATTTAAAGGGCAAGAGGAGGAGAGAGATCCAGACTGATTTTAGCATCTTCCTGCTCCCCATTTTAAGTTCCCACCATTTTAACCTTTAGTGACTGAGCAAAGTAAAATTAAAATAGCAACCATTTTCCACAATAATCAAGTAGCAAAACTAACTCCCTGGGTACATAGCCTTGATGTGGATGAATGAAGTTAAAAAGATGCTACAGCTGTTCCCATAGGAGTTCATGTGGATTTTGGAGTGTATTAAGACTCTTAAAGAGCTATTTTCCCTGCTCAGTAGAAGTTCTCAGAGCCCTGAAATTTCTCCATACTTCCTCAGAGGAAGCATAATCTCAGAGTACCAAAATGCAACGTCTGTATCATATTTTAAGAAACTACTGACATTTCTGTGAAACATGAATAAAATTAAAGCCTCTGACAGAGCATCAGTCAGATTTCTCTCCCGGAGCACAGGATCAGCTCAGCTGGGATCCCAGGGACAATCTAGATGGCAGCTCCACACAGTTAATCACCTGCCTCAACACCTGGCAATAAGCAGAATTTAATATCATTATCCTAGAAAAATAAAAAGACAAGGCTTACTTAAGTGGAAGAATTGACAAAGGAAAGCGCATCTCTAAGACAGCCCAAAAGTTGTCTTTAGCCAACCTTCTTTTTCCACTGGATCAAATTGAAGGATCAAATATGTTGTGTGGTTGTATGAATCAGAATGGGGCTCCTTTGCAGGCTCAGACATAAAAGACAAGATCCCCCACTGCTGCCTAGTAGAGACCCAGTGGCAAAGTCTTGAGCATCTGACTTCAAACCATTTACACTCCGTTAATATAGACCGCTCAAAAAAAATTAAATGCTCTGTTCCAAACTGATCAGGGTGGGAAAAATATTTGTTATCTTGACAACAGTGCCTTGTTGCAAAGGCCTGGCTATGGAGTCTGGGATCCAGCTCCAGCAAGTCGTAGGCAGGAAGCAACAAACCAAACTAAGACATTGTGTACAACAAAGTTGAGAACATTATCAAGACAAAAAAGTCACGTATTCAAGAAAAGTAAATATTGAAAACAGATCTGTTTGCCAATGCACCCTTGCTCTACTGACCTCTCTTTGCTGCCACACACACACCTGCATTTGGAGTTACGAGACAGCAAAGCACCATTCATCCTATGCCCTAAAAGAACGGGAGGGTTTTGCAAACTAACAAGCACATATTCAATTTTCCTTTGGCTCCTGGCACTGTGAGTGCCAGCTGCCCCTCTTCCCCTAAGTCAAATTTATTACATTTTATCCCAATACTGATTTCTCCCTTCCTCCCCATGTGGCTGAGAGGAATGCATTATGGTTTCTGCTCTGTGCCTCAGCAAGAGCAGAGAGATCCTAATCTTTTTTGGCATGCAACTGTAAGCCTATGTAGGAAGGAATTGGAATTGGTTCATCCACTCATCACCAGTCATACTACTGCGCCACAAAAGGGCAAACATACGAGACCTGGTGGCAGATCACCTTAGGAATGGTATTACCCACCCTGTCCACACAGCAGTTAGCTTTATGCTCTGGCATGCCACAAGGGTTGTGTGGACCAGCTTTTAAAAAAAAAAAAAATTCATCTCAAAAGTAGAGTTGTATGTAGTGCAGAAAAAGGCAAGCTGGAGCTCAAACACATTCAGCATATACAAGGAGACAGTCCAGTAGTACAAGCATGCTCTGATGGGCACAGCCTGTACAGCTAATGAAGCCTTATCCCCCGCCTTGCTCCAATTGCATCGTACTCATCAGCTTAGCCCACATCTTCTCATACCTCTGTATCACTCTCCAGTAAACTTGTCACCACCAACCACATTTGTCTCTCCCATTCCTCCCTTCAACCATTCTAATTCCCATCTGCCTTGACCCAAGAACAGTTCAAAAAGTAAATTTTTTTTAAATACTGTCAGGTCCAATGATCACATCAGTTCTCACCTCACTCCTTCCTGAATATTGCAGCCCCTTCATCCTCCAACCCAAGTTTCCTGTACCCTATATCCCACTCAATCTTCCAGTATCTCCCTTGGGTGGACAATTATCTCAGCTGTGGTCCTGCATGTGGAGTCCGGCAGTTTGCCTGCACCGCCTGCTTGTCAAAGGCAGTACTTGCATTCCACACAACAGCCTTCCTGTTCTTGGCCCTGGTAGCCAGACCTGGCTTTGGAGCAGCTCATCCTGCAACCGCAGAGAAGCCCCTGTTCAGCCCCAGGATGAAGCAGGGCATTTTTGACAACAGGCTCAGGTAGCTACTGAGCACCCGCGGCCTCAGATTTAGGCAGATTTTTCTCAAGGTACTTCCTTGGCACAAAGGCCATAATTCTTCTCAGTGTCAAATCTGAGTCTTTGACCAAAAGAAGGAGACACTTGAGCTTCTCAAACAAAGTTGTTTTAATGTTTGAAAAGCAGGGTAGATTTGCTACCTGGCATCTTAGGAACCACTCAGCTGTTCTGGCTGAACTTTACACCAAAAACTCAGGTGGGACCTCACAAATGGAAAGAAAAATTGCCAGACTTGTAAATGACTGGAAAACAACTCTAGCAGTGAGAAACAGCAGAAAAGCACCCAAGTATTAAGGTTTCTTAACGTTTTCCTTACAGCCTCTGTTGTCTTTAATGCATTAACTTGTATCCGGTGTACTATCTGACACATAATTTATATAAGCGTGTAATTCAAATTTAGTATGTCCTTCCTTTGTTTCCCTAACACATGCAAAAAAAAAAACAAAACCCACACCAAAAAAAAAGCCCAACACCCCCCCCTACCCCCCCCCAAACTGAAACATCATGGGGTAAGCACTGTTCTTCTGTTTATTCAGCACAACAAGGAACAGAACGTTTTTAGACAGGCAGAGAAACCATTCTTGCTTTGCAGGAAATGCGTCCAGCAAACTCACAAAGGCCAGGTCAGAAAGGTAGGAAGTGGGGGAAGGGGAGCAGTGCCCCAGAGGACAGGAGAAAATGCATCAGAGGGTAGACTTCCTGCTCAGTCCCCTCTGTCTTGGGAAGCCAATGTAAAACCATTTGGAGGAGATGACAGTGAGTTGAAGTACCTGCCCAACAAGCACTGAGTTTTCCACTGTAGAGCAGGAACTGAATTTTCCACTTAGTGACTCCTCAGCTTTAGATTATGGGGACACCCCCCTCTCTGTCTTGTTTGCAAGACACATGAGATCATACACCTGAGGGAAAGGGTGGGAAAGCTTATAGTACATAGGACTGTGGAACGAAACTTCCCTCTGGGATATGTGGAAGCAATTACATAAATACCATGTGAAAGATCCTTGCATTTCTCCAAGGTATGGGTGGTGACAACTACTACACAAATAAGTGTGCTTCTACACTGCTGTATGAAAACTGTTTGCATACACTGATCTCTATACAAACGGAACAAAGCAAATGTTCAGGTTCATGCCAGAGACTTGAAAATATCAAACCTTTGCATGTTTGAAATTCTGTACAGCATTTTAGGTTACAGAATTCCTGTTTTCTAAAACTGAATTTCAGTCTTAAAGCTTTATGACTAAACAGTTGGCTTATATTACATTCAGGATTGTTCCCTACCTCGACTACCTCTGCCTGTACATACAAATGGACTAGGAATTCTTGCTCTCAATGGCTGAACAGCTATTTTCATAGTAGAACTTCAGTTCCACGAAGAATTACTGCACTGAGCAGAGCACCAAGGCAATGTTTGCAGCAGAACCCTGGTACCACCCATTCTTAAAAGTTTCTCACCTGCTGCAGCTTGTCACTGACCATCAGTGACACGCACACCCTGCTTCAAGAGATGTGGGGTCTTGGGTGGCTCACAAATCCTGATCTTTTTTGGCATGCAACTGTAAGCCTATGTAGGAAGGAATTGGAATTGGTTTGTCCACTCATCACCAGTCATACTACTGCACCACAAAAGGGCAAACATAACAAGATCTGATGGCAAGGAATGGTATTACCCACCCTGTCCACACAGCAGTTAGCTTTATGCTCTGGCATGCCACAAGGGTTGTGTGGACCAGCTCTTAAAAAAAAAAAAAATTCATCTCAAAAGTAGAGTTGGATGTAGTGCAGAAAAAGGCAAGCTGGAGCTCAAACAGGTTCAGCATATACAAGGAGACAGTCCAGCAGCCTGAGCACAGGGGTACCAAACACTCTGAACATCAAGCACTCCCACCATGCCCCCAGTGATAAAAATACTTCCAGCAGATACCATTCTTTGAAGTCAGAAGTCATTCTATATTCAAACAAGCTAGAGTAATCACGAACAGCATTCTCTGTCACTTGGCTTAGGAACAGGCCATTGGAAACCAGACACTTCACTAGTGAGGTGGTTGTTTCCCATGAGGGACTTTGCATCCTATATTTTAAGACACTTCAACTAACTGCACCTGAGCCGCTTCAAAGACCACTTTTCCATCTGTCCTGTTGCTGCTAGGAATGAGATCCTGGGGGGTGAAGGGGAGACAAGAACTTTCTTAATCATCAGTGTTTCACACACGAAAAAAGTGAAACCACTAATGCTCTGGCAATGAATGAAAGCAGAGAAGAGCCACCTCTTTAGTGACCTTTAGAAGCTATAGAAGACAGTCACATAATATGGTGAAGAATGTGATATTAGTGGTTTTAACAAATCAAGATAAAAATCTCCAGTATAGCAACTATGAAAGAAAAAAAATCAGCTAAGCCCTGTGGTGACATTTCACGTTACCAGTTTTATGCTGCTTTCCCATCAAGGAAAAGGGCAGGAACAATTCACCTGGCACAGCCTTGCCGCATATCTGCCCTCCTTCTGTCCCTTTTACAGGATAACCAAGACTATTCTAATTGATCATTAGCTAAGTCCTAGAGGATGCAGTTTTTCCTAGGGAAGAAGAATTTAATGGACTATGAAC
>VXAY01003144.1:65608-172050 GCA_013399855.1 Oxyruncus cristatus | reverse complement strand
CCCCCCCTTTTTTTTCTCCCCACTGCAATTATCTATTTCTTTTGGACCAAGTTCTCATTCTATAACACACATTTGGTAAATTCATATTCCAACAATGTACACACTCAAGTTAATAAAATACATTTCAAGTAACAGCTGTGATGGAGAAAAGTTAAGTATGAATAACGCTTGCCTTCAGGTACATTGCAAATCTTAAAAGTCTATTTGATATATTTAATAGGATCAATAGAAAGAGGAAAAATACTTTCAAAACAAAGGAACAAAGAAGGGAACACTGAATGCCCAAAATGCAATCTTAAGGGTACAGTTGGCAGCTATTTTAGGAGCCTTTTGCAAACCTGAATGCAACATTCTTCCTTCAGCCTTGGTAAATTTGGGATGTAAAAGGTACATTCCACAGGTGCCTCTCCCACTCTGCAGTAAGAATGATGGGCACTGTGTATGGTGGCTGTCGGGTTTTTACTTAGCTAAGAGATGAGACAACCTTGTTCTCTTTTTCCTACTGAGCTCAGCCGTCATCCCCAAAGGATTTGCAGAGTGAAGTAATGGGAGCCATTCTTCTCTGCAGAAGGAGAATCAGACCAGCTATACGGACATATTATAATTACAGATGCAAGATTTGGCTCACTGTCCTCTACTGAAATAGAGTTGAATTCAAAGATCTCACATCTTATAGACACTTCTTTACAGATATTACTTTATTCAGTAACTCCATTGCTAAGAACTATTAATTCCTGTGGATCAATACTTACATGTAAATTACAAAATACTGAATTGGTACAAATCAAAGTACTCTTCCTAGAAAGTATTGCCTGACATACTGTCATGCATTCTCCGTTTTTTTTGTCCTGTAATGTATCTAAGAGAATTCTCCCCTTTTTAATAAAACTTTGTTTCATTAAGTATAATGAAAAAATATTAACTCCTAAAAGGAAAAACCCGCTTCAGAAGTATAACACATATATCTTTACAACATCTATTTCACTACCAAAACAGCAGTTATAAAAGGATTAGCTGTAATCTTCCACTGTCTATTGTACTCATCCTTAATCCATCATTTTTTCCTGACAAAGCAGTGGTCTTTCAGCACACCCTATGTCAATAAACTGTACTGAATATTTTCAGATTATTACAAACCATATGTTAGACATCGTATTTTATCCAGCCATCCACAGAACAGGAATTTACCTTGCAACATTAACAACACCCACCTGAAGAATATGGTTCAGCTCTCTGCTTAATGATATGCACCTGCACCAGGGTTAACTGAGTATCTTTAAACTGAGATGAGGTATTCCCTTTCCACTCTACCCTTTCTTACCATTCTCATGTATCAGGCATTTACACATCTGAGCACGTACTACTAGCTCTCCTGTTTGCACTATTCTACTCCATGGTCATCTAAGTTAGTAACATGCAACTTGCAGTAGTTCTATTCCTAAATGCAAGGTGCCCCATGAGATATTTAACTCTTCATGATTAAATTTCACTATGAAAAAGCTAAGACAAAGTTCACACAGAAAAAGCTTGTGGAACCCAGTATTTAGATAATATAGAACAAGTATGCAGTAAGAAGTGACAAGGTCATGTTTACCTATAAAATTAGAAGGAATAATAAAAGTAGGTTAAGAGGTTTCAGTTTTTCCTTTTTCAAAGTCGTAAGCTAGTCTTCTTTCACTTGGGAAAAAAATCTTGAAAACCTGATGCCACTGCTAAGATTTATTATACCAGTAAATATTTTATTGGGTGAACTGTAACGAAGAGCACAGAAAGGTCCTTTCTTATGAGTCCCTTAGTAGCTCCTCACTGTCATCCCAACAAAATACAATTTCCCTTAGCATGCGACTGCAGGCAGTCACACAATGAGGTTTGAGTTACTGCTGCCAGCCCCTTACTGTGATCTTGTACGGGGCCAAGTAGCACAAGTAGTTTTCTGAGGAACTGTTGTGGCTCCAGACATGTCTGTGCTCGACAGGGCTTTTCATAGAAAAGTCCATTTCTCCTCAGTCAGCCAGAAAAGCCCAAAGACAGAGTTCAGTATCTGATAAACTAAATGACAATAGCCTGCGAGCACAGTCCATGCATGAAAGCTGTGGGCTCCAATTCTATCCTTTCTGTAAATCTGTACTCCTTAACACCTCTTTGATCAGCTTACAAACTAAAAAAAAATTATGAACTAATTGCCTCCACTTCCCTCAAAAGCAATTTAAAAATCATCCAAACCAGTACTTGAACACTCAGATAAGAGGAAAAATTCTATTTTACAACAGCTTTAATAGCACTAGAAATATATCAATTTAAGAAAAATTAAATTAATGCCCTTCTTAGGGTTACACACAGACAATAACTTATCATTCGCAAAACATAATTCATAAGGGGATGTATGCTGGCATCCAGCTAGTGTCATTTCTGTAGTTTTTTATTCCTATAAGCCTACACAAGGGCTCACAAACACAGTTTTACACAGTAAGCCTCTCACACTGTTGGCAAAGATATGATGGATATCATAAAGACTTTGAGATTAGCAATTCTCAGACACAAAAAGGTCACAGGCTTATCAGTATTTTAACATTATTTTTATTTATACAGTATTTTAGCATTATTTTTACAAGGGTTTAAATTGAAATGTTATCACCTTAAACCTAAAGAATTGTTATAATCACATCAGTTAATACCTTTACATCTAGCCAGCTGGGCTATCTCCCTTGTTTACACAGAACAGTCATCTCTTTCTAAATAATTATAAATTAAAGAAACAAGAAAATCCTACAAGAACAGCCAGACTTAAGGAATGACCTCCTCTGGCTCAATACCCAGAGAATAATTTTTGTCAGGTAGAGGCAACTAACAAGAAAAACCTCCAGAAAATCTGCTCCCAGACTTTTAATTAGTAAAAACGTGCTCCTGCCAAACTGGTGTGCTGGGATGCTCTCAGTGCTCCTCCCCTGCACCAGATGCTGTTTGTTCTGATCAGAATTTCTCACATGAACCCCACTCGGTGCAGAAGCTCAATGGCCACCATAAAGTGCACCACCAAGGACTTTCAAAAGGAGAAGCAGGTGTGAATTTGGTGTATAATTATTTGCAATAACAGTATCCAAGATACCATGAAGGGATGCTTGCCACCATGCAGTTTAACCAACACGAGGATAAACAAAGAAAATGCAGAAGTTGGCTGTTGGCTTCACGACTCCATTCCCTGATAAAGTAGGATTAACAAGTACAACCAGGAGGGCACTGCACAGTGCTGTGCTGTGTATAACCAGGATTCCCTCACAGCGAGCAGGTCCTACAAAATAATTTAGAGGAAAGCCCTTTACAAGAACACTGCTATTTGTCTTCATGCATGTACAGAAAACATAAGTACACATGTGCACTGAGGACATCTGCCATGACTAGTTCTGAATGTGAATTCAGCATGGTTAATGCTGAGCTGCTCTGGATGCTATCAGCAAAAAGAATGCAAAATGCAGGCCATCTCCTCACAGCCCTCTGGTTGGTGGGAATGGTGGCTGTTGGGCCCCAAGCTGAGCAAGCCCTGCTCCTGCAGTCTCTCTCTTGCACAGCAGCTCCAGCTCCCAACCCTTGTGGGGACCCCACTGGACTCACCCCTATTTGTGAACCCCCACTCCATGGTAACTCAGAGCTGAGCCCAGTGTTGCAGGTGGGGCCTGGAGAGAGCCAGCCAGTAAATCCCTTGCTCTCACCCACTCCTTGTCATGCTCCTGCTGGTGCAGCCCTGGGGCTGTCAGCCTTCCCTGCTGCCAGGGCATCCTGCTGGCTCATGCTTAGCTGGCTGCCCACCAGGACCTCCAAGTACTTTTCAGAAGAGCAGCCTCACAGCCAGTTAGTTCCCAGCTTGCATTCTTGCAGGTGGTCAGTCCATCCCAACTGCCAACTCGGCATTTGTTGGTGCAGAATTTCATGAGATGCCTGTCATTCCATACCTCCCACCTGTCTGGGCTCCTGTGAATAGGAATCCTTCCTCAAGTGTACTGGCTGGTCCACCAGCTTCTCATATACATACCTGATGAGGATGCACTCCATCTCCTCCTTCAGACGCTTGCCAAGAACATCAGGCAGCAGGAATATGTATGGCTCCCTGAGGAACTCTGTCTCCAGATAAAACATTAACTATCTCTCTTTGAGCTGAATGATCCAAGCACTTTCTTACCCCACCCAGCAGCCCATCTGCCAAAATGTAATAACTCAAAGTGGACAGAAGGGTGCTGGGGGAGACTAAGTTGAAACTCTAGCTTAAGGAGAGGCACAAGACATTCACAGCTTCACCTCATTGAGGCATCCAGCAACGTCATCACAGACACAGACTGGTCAAGAACAATTACTGCTGTTTAATTTGTGCTGGCTACTCCCAAAATCTTCTTTTATGTGCCCAAAAGTGTGTTTTAAGAGGACTCACTCCATAATTTTCTCACAGATCAAAGTGAGGTTGACCAGCCTATAGTGCTGCACATCATTATACTTGCCCTTCCTGAACATGAATGCAATATTTACCTTTCTTTGTTGTTACAGTTTATCTCTCATCTCAAAACCCTTTCAAAGACGATAGAAAGCAGCATTGCTATGAGAGTGGTCAGCTTCCTTACCCCTCTCAATGTAAATCATCCCAAAGACTAGATTTGGGTCAAGATTTCTCAAGAAATCCTTGATTTGATCCTCACTTGTTTCTTGTCATTCTCCTCCTTGAACCCTCACTCTGAGCACATAGGGTGGGGTGACACTGTCAGAGAAGACTGAAGTGAAGAATTCAAGTGTCTCAGCCTCCTCTGTGTTGGATGCTACTAATTACCCAGTCCATTCAGCACAGGTCCATATTTTCCTTGCTTATTCCTGTACTGCTAAAGCAGCAGAAGTTTTTTCGGGTGGTCCTTGACATCCCCTTTTTCTTGTACCTCAGCTCCAGGTGTACTTTGACTTTTCTGATACCATCCCTACCTGTTTGGACAATGTATCTATATTCCTCCCATGTCGCCTGTCCCTGCTTTCACCTCCTGTATGATGCCTTTGTATTGCAGCTCAGTCACAAGTTCACTTTGGACAGTCGGGTCTCCTGTTACGTCTGTTCATATTCCAGGACATAGCATTCTTGTGCTTGGAGAATGCTGTCCTTCAAAACTTGGCAGCATTCCTCAACAGATTATCTCTGCAGAGCTGCCTTCCATTGTATCCCACCTACCAGTTCCCTGAATAAGCCCAAAATCTGTTCTTTTGAAGTCTACAGTCTGTACTTTGCTACTTGCCTTCCTCACCTCCATCAAGATTTTGAACCCATCATTCCACTCCCCAACCGACTGTCAACAAAAATCACAACTGTTTATTGAGAAGCCCATTGATAACACTACCACGCCCCCTAAGAAAGTCAGGAGTAATCACTGGGCCTGCTTAGCACTCTTAGGCAAGGCTTTGGAAGTCTACAAAGACCTTACATTCAACTGAGCCAGGGAAACACCATGAGTGGCGAGTACAAACCTCTGTTTGTAGCTATGGAGTATTCCCTCACTGAGTAATATCTTGAGTAGCATCCAGGAATTAGCACGTTCTGCCAAAATTATATGCTTTCAATTTAAACACTGAATATTGCACTCCAAGATACAGTGAAGACACAAGAGGACAACATCCATCACAGAATATATATCCATACATATCAGGAAGTAATCTTCTGATGAAATATAAATACCACTATACAAATAATCTAGCAAATACATTAGGCAGCTAATGTGTTTGTAGTAGTCACTAATCAACACTTATTGAACCTGCACCAATAAGCTGCATTTTCCTTTTCTTTAATTAAATACTGAGCCTGACCTTTACATCATCATGTAAGGGACTGAATGTGAAATGTCACTTAGCAGATAAAAGGTTATTTTCTTCTAGACAGGTGCTCACCTTGGAATGCTTGTCAGGTAGGTAAGGACATTCTGGAACTCTTTCTCGGGGATCTCACTGAAAGCTGGATAGTCTGGAAAGGTGATAACAGGGCAGCCATCTCCCCCTCTTCCACCTACAAAAGAAACAAGCAGCAAGCATGTTTACATGCACATTTCTTTACCTAGACTGCAATTTCCCAGGAAAGTAACTACTGTATTTATTTTTTCTCTCTTTTTTCTCGCCCCCATTTTGTGCAGAACTCATCAGCGTGGGCACTGTTTATTCTGAACAGTGCATTCTTTTCTTCCGAGCTTACAAAGTTTGAAAGGAACTTTTTACACCACATTCACCACATTAGATTTTTTTCTATACTAATGCCTTGGCTCCTGTGAGCACAGTTTTGACACCAGATGGCAGTGCTTCTTTCTTTTGATAAACGTCAACTGCATGTAAATATAACCCATCTGGAACTAATTTAGGAAAAAAAAGGTAATTCAGAATTAAGTAGGTGAATCTCTGTCTTAAACTGAATTCAACCTTCTTACTAGTTTGAACTCATTCATGCAACACCCCCTCTACCCTGCCCAGTAGGCTGCTTTGCTTCCAGGATGGTCTAAAAGAAAGGAACAGAACATTATAAGAAATGGGTGGAGGTGTTTCAAATGAGATTTACCATTCTCAGATTATGTACAAAAGGTAAAGCAGAGCTTTTTTCACAGTACCTACGCTACAGCAGGGCTGCTGATCAGATACATATCGTCACCTGTATCTTTTCTGGCATTTGCAGCCCTGGGTAGAATTCGCAAATACAATGCTTCTTAATTTGTTTTGAACGCATTTTTTACACGCAAAATGTAATTATTTCTTTTTAAAAGCAATATTAATGTTTTATGTCTTAAGCAAGTATATTTTCATAAACACAGGCAGGACAAGGGGCTTACTGAGTCCTAGGAACTGCATGAAATTAACAGTTTGGGGGTGGTAAGAACACATTGCTGGGAAGTTATCTTTGCTTCACACATCAAAAAGAGAAGAAAAACAATGAAAAATTACTTTTGTAAAATAACAAGGATATTTTAGCTTTGAAATCCAGTAACTGTGCAGAAATCAGCTGTAAACTGTATTAGTAACACCAATCATGAAAGCAGTGATTTTTTTAAGATTACAGTGTGCTATTATCCACTCCCAGAGCCTTTGCATCTAACCTCACCAGGAAAAGAAGAGAAATATTTGAGCTCAGATTTGCTTGATAAAAGAAACCACAACTTCCCTCCAGACCATATGTAATTAGAAGAGCTCAAACAGTATCCTTATGTTAATTTGTGGTGAATCTGACTTCAATCTACCAGTTTACAGGCAGTATGGTGCTGCCACTGTGAAGCTCTTAAAATCAAAATACATGAGTAGATGCACTCTGGATGTGTTTAAACAACAACAAAATGCAACTGTTATGCAAATATCACAAATTTGAAAACATGACCTTTGCAACACATCCAAACATGGCAACATTAAGTCAAGGGAGCTAATTTTAGGTATATAAATGTTCGCAACAAAAACATAAGTTAAGACCCATTTTGATTCTATTATTTTTTGTTCTACCCAGGCTCTCAGGACCTAAGCGTTTTCCTCTCTCATTAAAAACATTTTTCAAGCATGATAATGATTATTTCTGTTGCTCATGAGGTATTCTGCTCTCTCTAGAATATCTATTTTTAGGTACAATTATACATTATTTGCTGTATCCCCATTGGTTACTTGCTTTGTTCTACATAAATTTCTATAAATAGGATACATGAAACAAAAGAAGAACAACAACAGACTTGCAGGACATGTCCTAAAAGCAGAAACCCAGACCAAGACCTTCAGGAAGTTCCCAGACCACCACTGATTGTCCAGGGCAAATAGAGGCATCCTGCCTTGACACTGCCTATTAATTTTCAGTTTCTAGTACAGTCATCTGTGGTTATCTTGAGTGGAGACAATTCTGTCCTGCCTTGTGCTCTTTAGAAGGTTGCTGTTCACTGATTATCTTTTTCTCCAGTGTTTCTCTTTTTTCTCGCCTGAGCACATTCACCTTCAGATGCTGCTCAACCACTTTTCCTTATCAGAACCTCACTGCTCAAAAGAGTTTAGGGCAAAGTGACCTGAAGTGCTACACATAAAAAAAATACTGTAGAATTTCAGCTTTAATAATTCTGACCTATCGAAGTCACAGTCTATATTGCAACTTTAAATACAGGGCCATCAATGGAATACAGGTCACTCTAGCAAAGCAGTCCCTACTTACAAAAGAGCATTTGTCACAGCAACCTACAGAAAGGGCATGGGAAATAAAGTAAAAATCCTACATATTAAATAACAGTAAAAGCAGTAGGTGGCTTCACTTTTTAGTGTCCTTCATTTTTCTAATGAACCTACTGCAACATGGAATTAGTTTTTTTCCTTTATTTAGAATCATTTTTTCTTGCTTCACCTCTACAGAAGCAACATTACACAGTTTATTCCTAAATTAGTTGTGCAAAACGTGATTTTCTCGCCTTCTCCCAGAAGTAAATCATTCCAGAATTTAGAGAGAAGGGATAAAAGGGAGAATTTAGGAAGGTAAGCTGGGCTTAGGCTTTAGTGAGAGGGAAAGCATTCAAGTGACAAAAATGAACAATTTCACTTCTCTCATCCTCCTTGAAGGCGAGGTTTAATACAAAAATTTCAATATAACCATCCAGCACCTCAGAACTATATACACCCAATTACAGAAAGGGACACGTAAACTGAGATGAACTTTGTGAGTGCTAAAACTCATGAAAATAATTCAATTTGCATGGAGTAATTTTTAAAATGAGTGACTGGAATTTTAATCATCATCCAAAAAAGCAGTAATTTAACTGTAATATTTTAATAAATTCAGGTCAGTTGGTAGAGCGGCTGTGTCTAATTACCTCATTCATAACCATTGACAAAATCACCTCTTCCTCATTCCCCTGTAGCTCACAGTCCTGAAATTCCAGCCACAGCTGTGAAACAGCCTAAACTTATTTGCCGGGCAAGTTCTGTCCACAATGGCACACACAGGCCCATTCTCCTATTTCTAGGCTTAAACAGAGATGCACTGACCTATGCAATTGGAATTTAATAGTTTTGTTTGTTTTATTTAGTAGTTTTATTAAGACAACCAAGTATCTGAGAGCACTGGGAGCATTTTCTTAGTCTAATTTTAGTGTTTGGTTTTTTGGGGGATTTTTTGGTTGTTGTTTGTTTGTTTCAAATCTAAATTTCTAAAAATCCTCCTATTTTTGTTTAAATAATTATAAACACTGTTGTGACTATGCAAATGTCAGGTTGGATGGAGCTTTGAGCAGTCTGGTCTAGGTAAAGTCTTTATCCCTGGCAGAGGGGGTAGACTAGATGATCTTTAAAGGTTCCTTCCAACCCAGTCCATTCTGTGATGCTATGAAAATGCTGAAAAACATTCAGTATCATGTTGAAATATTAAACAAACGCCACCTGAGTGTCAGCTTTTGTTTACAGAAAAGAGCAGAAGAGAACACATCAGTCCTTAAGCAACTGCAGTCAGTCCACATGCATTTTACCTGAAATGATTCCCAAGAATTACTTGAGACTTGCAGCTCTAAGAAAAATGCTGCAAGGGAGAATGTCTAAATTTGGTTTTTGAATGTGTAAAAATGTTTTTTTTTCCAGTCTAAAAATGGAAACACCGGACAAGTAAAGAGTACTGAAACTTATGCCTGCAATTAAATAAAATAAAAACACCACACCACTTTAAATTGAGCAGATCTGCTTCCACCCTACTTTTGTGAGCCTTCATTAAAGGAAAACTTTGTTCTTAACTCACCCATACTTTGGCAGCCCATTCAACTGAAACTTCTCCAACAGATTTGGTATCAAATAAAACAAAAATTACCTCTCTAAAATGGAAATTTTTCAGTGGATAAACCTCTACAATTCCCATAAACCTCCAGTTAGGTGGAGCTCTTCTAAACAGATCTACACTCCTTAGTCTGAAGTCAGCTTTTACAAAAGAGACACACATTTTAAAAACATGGTGAATTGTACAAGCTCCACAGTTCAGGCATCAAAATTACTTAACTGTGCTTAGTATACAGCACTTTATGTTCCTAACTTTGGAATACAATTAGCACCAACAATAGCACCAACTGTTAAAATTATGTGGAACCAGAGCATTGTGGTCTTGTGTATGAAAGGAAAAGAAAAATCACCCTTGGAATAGTAAGATGGGACTAGTCAAGAATACCTTAAGTCTAGGTAATTAGCATTTATTCTTTATATTCTGCTTCATCTAACTTTTTCCATCACAGTTGCAATCTCTTTTGCATTTGTTTTCTTTTTTTTTTTACTAAGCAGGTTGGGTGATAGAGAAGTGCCAAGGAAATTGCAACAGTATTTTACAGAAATTGTAATCAAGAGGCATGTTTGTGACCTGGTATCTAAAAATAATCTCAAGTGAGAAATAATTAGCATTCTTCTCAATTTAAAACGGCATTGACAGGGAAAATTACAAAACCTGTAAATTGTACAGCTGCTAAAAACCTCACACACAAGTGCACATAGAGAAAAGAATCATTTCCCACAACCCTGTGAAAGATATACTAGTTGTTTGCGTTTTCTTGTATGGCCAGCAAAATTTGGCAGCAGCAAAGAGATTGCTCAGACTTCCAGGAAAGATGAGTAGGAGATTATTTTGTCATGTTTCCCTAATTATTTTGCTGCTGTTTGCATAAGAAAAGGTATTCTCAAAAGCACTGTGACCAACCCACAAAAAGGAAGTAAGGGAGTTGGATATAATTACATGACAGAGAAAAGAGGTAGGTCTTCTGGCCTGAATCTATAATGCAAATGAAACAGTATTTGGACTGCAAGAAAAAAATATGATGCCTATGTTTATCAATGTGCACACTCAAGATTAAAGAACATTCCTTGTTAAATGGCTTACATCTACAACTTTAGTTTAAAAGACCTAGCTTAAAAGTAAATCTTGTTTGCAGTCATGTCAAAAGTGAGGTTCTCACATGAATGAGAGAAAGGCTTACTTCAGATTTTTCTTTACTGTTGTGGTGCTTCAGCTACCATGCTTGTGTGTTTAAAAAATTTTTAAGAAATTTTAAAAAATGTTTAAGAAATTAAAAGAATTTTTAATTTCTAATCACATAATATAATTTTAATTATATTTTTAATTTCTAATCACATAATAATTTCTAATCATATAATATACTTAACTGGAGTTTTCAGAGTATTTGAAATTACATGTGGACTTCAATGAGGTAGTGGATAGAAGTTTCACAGAATATCCTTTGCAAAGAAAAACAGAACCAAGAAGAATTTATTAAAATATTCTTTGCTTGAAATGAGAGAGAAGTTTTAGTTGTATAACTTCACAAGTATACAAGTTTTGCATTTTGCCCAGGTTGAGCAGCAGCAAGTATACTGGCTAAGAAATCAGATTGCAGTAACTAAATTTGTACCTGAATATATTTGAACTGGAGCTCCTTAGACAAGGATTCAGGGGTTTTTATTCTTTTTCTTTGCTAATCTTTTTGGTTTCATTTTTTTTTTTAATTTCCACAGTGAGTTTAGCACAGCGAATATAAAGCAACAGTTAAACTTACACCTGTGCAAAGGGAAAACCTCTTCCACTGTCCATACAGAACACAGATACTGTCTGTATTGCATCAACAACAAAAATGAAGCTGATATTTTTAACTAGCTGTTGCAATGTATGTATGTGGTACAGGATCCACTGAGAAATTCTCAGATATAATTTTACAGACTCAGCACCTGCAGCTACTTCAATGGGAACACTTTGACTGGTGAGGTATTGACAGGTCATTTCCACAGAGAAGAGCAAGAACACAATGAAGTAAATAAAGTTACAGAGAGTGAGAACCTTGGTATTTAGAATGATAAAGATATAAGCACGTATATGTACATAAACCAAAGATATAAGCATTTTGAAAGCTACTACCAATGCTAACTTTTTCAAAGGCAGGAAAAACAACTAGGAATCAATAGACAAAAAATGCAAATAGTATGAAATCGTATTTGTATGTCCTTTAATTGAAATACTTTGAAGCTGTTCAATGCATAAAGAGGCATTCAAAGGAAAGTGAGTTGAAATAACTGGTTCAGCACTTATGGTGGCCAAGAGTCTCATTTGCACATCACATAGCTTGAATGATTTAAGATCCATATCAACGTACACACCTGTCTGCATGCTCTTCATCCACGTTTATTTTAATACACCTGCACACTGTGATGGCAGATAGACAAAAGGTTGGGTGGGTATGAAAGTCACCCAGCAACTTTCCAGTCATGGAAAGAGTTAAAAAAATATACTTATGAAAGAAAGTATAAAATGTGAATGAAAGACTGTAGTGAATACATGCATTTTCCAGAGACTTTTAAGTGGACCTTATAATATCCTTCATGGGATAAAACCCAAAACCAAACAAACAAAAATCAAAGAAGGCAGAAGACCCTTTTCAATGCAGAAGAGAAAGTGATTGCATAAGTAGTAACTAAAGGAATAAAATGGTGAGGCAGGTGAAACAGTGAACCATGTAGCAAGGACACTTAATAAGCCTAGTAACGACAAAAGAGAGTAACAATTCTAGCAAAGATAAGGACCTTGTTCCACAGAAAGAAAAAACTCCAAGGCAAAAAGTAAACAGCTGTGCCTGAGGTAAAATATTAACTTCATGGTTTATAAATTTGCTGTGTGAATGACTGATTGAAAACCTCATCCACCCCTCCATTAGCATTAAGCTGAACACATGACTGCATATCCACTGGTGAGCAAGAGCTACTCTGCAGGCGTTAGCTAGCACCTTGATTTCATTGCACTTTGCTGTATTTACTGACAAACTGAAGCACTAACGTAAGTTTAATTTGTTTCAAGTCTAATCTGGATGTCCCTGCAGCATTCCCATTACAATCTAGGAGAACAAGGGACATGAGTAAGAAGTGACCTCGACTTTGACCAATATACAGAAAGTAGCTTGGGAAGAGCTACAGCCTTTAGCCACAGAAGCAGACTAGGTTTTATTCACTACTCAAGCAAGCATCCCGTGAGACCTAGATACATCCTATTAGAGAAACTAAAGCAATTCTCAAGTACATGTTGCCTTGTTGTTGAAAAGCCAACAACTAAAATCAGAAGTGCATCTAAGACATTCACCAGTACCTGCAAAGATGCTATCTACCAAAAGCATTCATAATTCATGGATTTTCACTTAATGAGTTTTATGCCATGTCCTAAGATTCTATTTCCAAGGCAGTTTAATAATAAGCAAAAGTGTCCTATTCTGTGGGAATGTCTTAAAGTGTCTGAAGACACTTTGAATGTCTTCAGTGGCCTTAGAGCAAAGACACTGGTAAGCACAACTGCAACAACAAGCAAAATGTACATAAATCAAGTATCAAAATATCGTCTCTGTTCCTTCATTCACAGAACCTGTAACACCACTATAAGGTACAGCACAGAGAACTAACTGTCAGCATCCTGGTGGAGAACATTAGGGTAAAAGAAGTGGAGTCCAAAGTGAAATGAAAATGCTTAATGTCAACTTGCCCAAGAATAATAAAATACAGAGAATGTAATGCACAGTAATGCAGCTGTCCTACTATTTCAGGCAAAGAAAACAGACTTCTAATAGGCTGAGTATGAATTAAATAGAAGAAAACAGAATGAGGAACAGCTGCTCTTACTAAGCTCCACTGCATGGTGGATTTAATGAATGCTGAAGACGCTTGTGGATTTGTGAACTCAAAAATTCTTCTACTGTAGGTACCAGTTTTCCCCCTCACTTCAGAAAGGCAAAATATAAACCCTATATTCAGTTTCCCAGATAGGCTGATTCTTGCATAACACTATTACAAGATAGTTTCTGCCCTTGGATAAGAAGGAAGAGCTTGGAAGTCAAAAAGATAAACCATCAGAGAAGAATGGCAGCTTATACACTGTCATCTCAAATGGAGCATGAACAGCCAGCTCCATAAACAAAATATTCTTACCTCCCCATAGAAAACACTCACTACCACAAATCTACATTTAGGTTAGTTTGTGTGGCAGGAAGAAATCATAATTAATGCTAATTATGAGTACAAGAAGATTCAACGAGCTTTTGCCAAGCAAAGCAGTACATTATGTCATCGCTGTGTGTCTCCTGACACAGGGGAGAGGGATTCAAAGGGAGAGAGAACAGTTACAGAGTTCAGCTTCAGCCCAGAGAGGTAAATCTCCTTTATGCTGAAGGATACAGAGCAGCTCTGCAAAGCCACTTTCTACATCTTGGAGGGAGGCCAGGGCTGGAACTCAAGCAAGTTTGCTGCTGCACACCTGCCAGAGCTTTATAGGAAGGAAGACAGGAGAACAAACTCAGAAGCACATCAGACACCTTCCACACAGCCTGACCAAAGGTGTGATCAGTGAGCAAAGGCACTCCCTTTGCCCCGTATCAGCCAGCCACAGTCTCAGCATGGAAATGGGCCAAGCTCAGCAATCTTGGATGGCACAAACACAGACCCACCTGGCACAGGTTATCTGGGGGCAAAGACTCCTCCTGCTGTGGGAGCATGGCTGTGCTGCTTTTAGAAATGGCAGGTTCCTCTGCAGGAGGCAGTTAGCAATACCAAGCCAAAAATCTTGTCCAGAACCTGATGCTGCACATGTCTGACCCTAATACTGAGGCTGCAGGGGAACACGGTGCCATAGTGCTCACTCCACCACTTTGGTTAAGACTAAGGTGTCAGCTTGGGCTTCAGTATCAAACATGACAGCAGAGCCAGTAGCAGCTGGGGCTGTGAGCTGAGGACTGCAAGACCATAGCAACCACCAGCACATTAACTGTAATTTGAAAATTTACATTATACTTCTAAAAAAATCTTTTAATAAATCCTTTAAATGACAAGTCTTGATAGTCTGCATTTTGAGTTCCTCATTAAATATTAATTTCTCATATAAGAGACCTCAGAGACTGAAAGAACAACAGGCTGAACTGTACATCTAAGCACTGTCAATAGGAGGGAACACCGTAATCTCACCTGACAGATAAGCAAACTGTTTCTTTAATTGGTCTTGAATATCTGCAGCATAGAGGGGAATGATATCCTGATGCATGATTTCATCTGTGGAGAGAAAAAAAAAATTGCATTGTATGCAATGTGTAAAATGTCACAACTTCACAGCAGACATTAGAACAAAAAACCAAAAACCACCCCTAGAACACAAACCACCCAGAAAACTGTCCAAGTTTTGAAAAAATACGTGAAAATCTTTGGATTCTTTGAAGTGTTTGCCAAGGGCAAAGTTCTCTTTGAACAGCATACTGATAAAAGAGCAATGTAGATTTACCGACATTCAGAAGCAATACAGGACTGTCAGTGAATCAAACACTGTAGAGCTATTATTCCTCAGGAATGACATTAAACAGTGGGGGGTTT
This sequence comes from Oxyruncus cristatus, assembly GCA_013399855.1. Lineage (NCBI taxonomy): Eukaryota > Metazoa > Chordata > Aves > Passeriformes > Cotingidae > Oxyruncus > Oxyruncus cristatus. The sequence continues at coordinate 156,687 of VXAY01003144.1, read as the reverse complement.
ACACATAAAATTCACTTTTTATTAAAATCTGCTCATCTCATGCAAAACCAAGAAACTTATGATCCCATTAGCCTGTTGTCCAGTGTTCAAAAATCCCAGGAAAACAGCTTTAAGTAAGATAGGTAGAAAAGGCTTGAAAGTACATCCTCACAGCGAAAACACACACACATTCTGCCTCAACACTGAAAAGCAATGCTTAAGCTTTTATCTAAGCCCTTCCACTTCAGCTTAATGACAACCATACTGCTTTCCTTGACCCTTGTTTTTTGGGGGGTTTTTTGGCTTTTTTTACAAGGAAACAAAAAGTTTTACTCTTCTGCAATTCCTAAAAAATAATTATTCCACATTTTGAGCCTCACTGAGAAGTAGTAAAGAGATAACATAGCTTTTTCATTATTTGGTTTTCAACATTTCTTTTAATCTGACATTGTATTGGCATTGAAGTTTTGGTTTTTAATGTACATTGAAATGCCATTAAAATAGTCTCCAATCTAACACTCAAAGCTGTGAATATGCACAGGAAAAGTAAGTAAAATCTAAAACTGATGTAAGGGTAAGTGTCATCTGCATTGAAGTACAAGCTGAAGTAGAGCTCTGATCCTCAAGGAAGGGACTTGTTTCCACTGAGATCTTTTAAATGGTAGATTGTGAGCAGACAGACACTCACTTCTATAAGTGATTCTCATATATATACAATTCTGAGAACGGCAATTATTTGAGAACAGCAAAAAAGCCACTTTCAGTTACTGCTTCCAGATAAGCAACAACTTCTACTGTGAAACAGAACTCCTCTGTTTTCTGTCATCCAGGCAGGCAGAGGAAGACCCAAGACCACTTTCAAGGTCAAATACTGATCAGGGCTATTTTTCTGTATCCGGTGAACTGCTGCCTGATCAGAAGACCTCTGCATACCATGCTGTCAAATCCATAAGTGGATATGTTTAATTGGCAAGACATATTTCACCCAGACCTTCAGTTATGTCATCATCTTAAGGTTTTGAAGAGAACACTGAACACAGATCTTTCAAAAGTCCAATCTCAGATGGCCAAGTAATTCCCAGAAGAGGAACAACCCACTGCCACAAAGAAAAAAAGAATTCCAATTTTATGTTTGTTGTCCATGCTTTATAATATAAGGAACCCTCCTGCAGCAGTGTTTAAGAAACTGATTCTGCAAACCAATGCCTGCAGGTGGACCCATTTACCGGAATATAAACTACTACAGGATCAATGCCTACATTTTGGTGGGAGTTGGGAAAGGGGGAAATAATGTAATCGCTCTGCAATATGTCATCCTGCCTAAAGTCATAGGCAACAATAATTTTTATTATTGCACAGTATTGCAGCCTAAGCATGTAATAAAATAGCTGTGTTTTGCAAAAGTAAGAACATACATGACACACAACATTCAAGCAGGCAAAACATTCTTAAAGAGAAACTCTATGTTTCCCAGATACATAATGATCACTATTTCCTCATGAATCCATGTGATCAATCCCATTGCAATCCAGACTTGTGCCATGCAGAAGATGGAGTCTAGATTTGATTGCCCAGTGTTCCCTCTAACAGGACAAGCAGCTTTTGCAACCCACACAGGTAAGCCCCATAACCTCATGGTCAAATACTGCTTCACTGCAAAGACAGTATTTTCCTTCCCCTGGTTTTAAACTCAGTTTTGACTCAAATTTAGGAGCCTGTCTGTTTGCAACTTAAGGAGCAGCATGATGTGACTGTTTACAGACAGCAAACCTCCAGAATCCCTTCCTGCTGTGCTCTCCTCCACCAAAGCACATCTCATCTCCTCTTGCCCTTGCTGATTCAGTTTCACAACATACTTCTGAAAGCTGAGTATGCATTAAGATCAGAGCTGATTTTCAATAGTTTGAAACAACTGTAATTGAAAATAGCAGCACCCAAAAAAAAAAAAAAGGCAAGAAAATGCAACTCTTGGAATTGCCAAACAGGTCACATCCAGCAGCCCAACCCTGTAACACTTGAATGCAGTATCACTGCCCACAGATTTAGCCAAAAATCCCTTTTAAATACCTTGTTTTCCTTCAGAGAAGATGCAATTGTAAAAACTCATTGCTCTGCATCATTTCCTTCACATTTAGCATTAACAGGATAAGGCAACAAAAGGCACACATACTAAACAAACTGTGAGGGCACACGCTCCTTACACTAATGGCCTTTGGGGAAAATAATTTCTTGGAAGTATTCTTTAAATAGAGAACTTGCCACCTGCTACATTCTTTAGGGACATTTTCCATTTTTGTAGAGCTAATTAAGTGCACATTAAAATACAGAATTACTGAAAATCTGTTCCCTGTTTTCTAAGAAGTTTTAGAGGATCAAACTCTCCTTCCACTTGGATGGATTAAGATTCCCACAGCCCTTTATTTTCCCTGTTCTATCTTTACTGCTTTACATAGTATTTTCAAAGCAGAGACCTTAAAGTCTGCCTGTTTTACTGTATCCAAAATCCATAGCTGAAAAAAGTTGCTCATAGCAAATCATGCCAGAATATCCAGTCTTTCTCGAGGAGCTCATTTTAAAGAGTTTGCCAAACTAGCTTGCTTAAAAGAAAGCCCCCAGGATTCATAGTGCACCTGGTATTGCACGTGGTAATGAAGAGGAAAATAAGGTTTTCTAAAGTTACTACTGCTTTTTTATTGTCACTGGGGTTTTTTAAATAAACACATACAATAGCTGGTAATGCACAAAACTTTTTTTCTAAAGGTCCTTTAAAAACCCCACATTATTTAGTATTTGAATTATGAGTGCAAGAGAGGACTGGAGTGTCATCTTGCTAACATAAAGAAATCAGTTCTTATTACAAAAAAGTCTCTCTGAAAATTTGAATCTCGATCTTACAGATATATCATCTTTTAATCCAATTTTAAATCTTGCTTTAATAGTTCTGTCTCAATGATGGAGGATGATGGCTTAGAGGGGCTTGACCCCATCCCATCAGAGGCACCCGATGTGCATTTGAAATGAAGCAGGATGACAGATTTAAGCATGAGGGCACAAAGATAACTTGTGCTTGAATTACCTGGTGCCCGTAAGCCCTGAAGAAACCTGCATCTGAGAAAGCGATCAATGTCACTCAACTCAAGAATTTCCCTTATTGGTAAAAGGCTCCTCTTTCTTTTCCGATCAGACTGAAACTCGTCATCATTTGGAGTTCGTCGGACATGCCGAAGCAAACCCATTTTCACAGAGGACAATGCTGGAGGGGAGTCTAAACTGACCGTGCCTACATGGCACAGAAGGAAGACTCTTGGACATGCCCCATGAGCCTCCTGGAATGGTTTAATCCAATTCCCAGTGTGCCAGCTGGAATTACACCAGCCTTTAAGCAGTCCTGCAGGAAATTCTATGGCCATTACTTTACACCATCTTAAAAGCCAAGCTATTTGTACACATCCGGACACAGTTACACCTTTCAGCACAGATTCCAGCAGCACAGCAGAAAGCAAACTGCAAATCATTTTTCCTCTTCTTCCTCCTCCTCCTTGCTGAGTCAGCAAGATTTTCATGAAAACGTATCTATGGTGTTTCTCTATGCAATTCATGCCTAAATTGAACAAATGTATTTTTCTCAAACAGTTTTGTTTTGCTTCTCCTCTGGAACAGCCTACCCACTCAAGGAGTTTTATGAAGGGAATCTTAATTTGAAAAATCTCTTCATTAAACCACCCTCCCATCTGGTAATTATAAATGCAAGATAATGACTTTCAGAGCAGTCCCTTCATCTCTCTCAGCCCCAAGGCAAACCTTTCATTTCCTCATTCTTCCCTCTTCATCTTTGCCCCCCGACCACCATCACTAACAGTAAGCTCCTTTGTGTAGCCCCCACAGGAAGAAGGGCCAGAGCAGCAGAGCTGGTGCAGACAGCCCTCTTTACACTAAGCCATGTAAAACTAATGAGCTAGTCAAGATGCCAAACGAGATTTCCAGCTTTAAAACTGAATTTTAAAAGTTGTTGCTGATTAGTGACAATGCCTGCAAGTGCTGTGCTAGGTGTGCTCAGGCACAACAGCTGCAGACCGAGCTCCTCAGCTCCTTGTGCTATTTTTAGCCACACAGGGCTGATGACAGGAATTTATATAAGTGTTCATAAACTAAGATTTAAAACCTCACCAGTTCAAAATGCCTTCAGGAAGAGTTAATTTTGATTTCATTTGACTACACTGTCATCAAAAGGAAGGTCAAGGAAAAGCAAGCGATTAAACTTCTGGAGTTTTCATGCAAAACACAGTTCTCTCCTGAAGTGTAGTTGTGAGGGAAGTAATCACCCAGGCAAAACAGTGCTCTTGCAACTTGCTCGTTTCTGGTGAGCTAAAATATCCCAAGCAAGCAGAAAATACAAATTCTTTTTCTCCACCAGCATCCCAGTTGTTAGCACAAATAGATATAAAACAATCTAGCGCTCCAAACAGCTTCATATGGCATTGAGTGTCCACTAAACCTTTTACATTATATAGCTATGTAAGAATTTTACTTGTAAAAGCTTTACAGCCTCCAGTCAAGCTACATCTCCCATTTCCTCTTCGAGTCAGAGACGACAAGTTCCTCTCATGAGCCTTGGTACATAAAACAGCACCTCAAGTTGAGATACTTTTTCTTTAAAGAGAATCATGCTTTATACAAGTTCAACTTCTGCAGCATCACTAAATTTTCTAGGACTGTATGGCCTACTCCCCCAGTATGCATAGAGGAGCACCACTATGTACCCAACAGGCTCCAACAGGCTAGAGTGGAATCCCAGGCATCTTCAGTGTTAAGTAAGGATTTAGTCGGGTCAAGACTTGGAAGCGGTACCGCCAAAGAAAATCTAAAACCTTAGGAGTGATGTTCCCTTTATTATAAGCCCATGCACAGTGGACACGGGTACCTATTGTTTGAGTGGGGTTTAAATGTCTTATGCATCAGAAGCCCTGACAGATCTTTGACAAACTCCATGATATTTCTGCAGCACTTCTCATAATTTCTAGTTTTTGGTAATATTTAAATTATTTCATCTAAATGAAACTTGATAACTCTGCTTGGTTAATCATACCTGAAGAACACAACAGCTACTTAGAAGATATGTAAATTAGTCCCAAAAGGCTGCAATTACAGAATTTAAATATGGGGCAGGAACTTGTCACGGATTAAATAACAAAAACCAAACCCCAACATGTTTATATTACACAGATGCCTACCGAACCCCCTGCTTTACACAGGCAATTTCTGCTTACTGTAATAAGAATTAAAGAAAAAAATATCCACCTGTTTCATCCTTGAAATCACAGAGTTAGAGATTTGGCATAGGACAACCAAAAAACCTATGAGGATGATGGTTTGGTTTCAGGTAGGGAGATTAATTACTGATCCTTCTTTTAAAAAAAACCATTTTTACAGCAAATACAGCAAATTCAGAGTGCTGGCCTGGCACAAGGTGAAAGGAGGTATAATAGTTCCCATTTTCTTGACTCAAATTATGAAATACCTGCTCAAAAGCACACTTTGAGAGCTAACCAAGATGTTGGTTTCTTTCAAACTCTTCTCTAAAATTTTTGGAGACCACTTATCATGCATGTCAAAGTATGTACCTGTTTTTCTTCTTACACCTCCCCTATTGTCAAAGGCAACCAAGTTCTTTGTCTTATTTTGCCCAAATAATAGAACCTCAAAGCACAAACATCAGAGGAAATACAATCCCCTCTACTTCATGTGTAATAGATGTATTCACAGGATATTATGAGTGCTAAATACTACAGCTTCTTCCTCCTCTGCTTCATCAGTCACACCTACTTGACACAGGGACTCTCTAGTCCCACGGCTTGTCAGGGATCAGCTTTAAGTTTGAATATCACTTACAAGAGTGATTAAACACTAGCTAATCTGTAACTAGAAGAAAATGATGTAATAATTAGGAAGTCAATCTAGGGATCAACAACAAGACATAGTATTTCCTTGTTCTTGAAGAAAACTTAAAATAGGATAAAAGGAAGGAGCGGGAGTGGCGATGGTGTTATTGCAATATTGCAAGAAATGTGGAAGTGTTACCAGGTATAGCATTTAATCTTTTTTTGCCATGTTTTTGCTCTGTATGTTCTTAAGTGCACCTCGTCTGTTTTGGTGAGAAAGTAATTCTTTGTGCTATAGTGAGTGATAATAATTACTCCCTTCCCAAACTGAGAAGGAAGGGGAACTTAGAATCATGCCACAGCCATATCACATAATAAATTTTTATTAGACACCAAAAGGCCTTCGAGATAAAGTGACACTGTCAGAGGTACTTACTACACAAACGTATAAATTAACCTGGTGTGTATGGCCAACAACAATATTGCTCTCATCTTTTTTCCAGGATGTCCTGAAGAAAGCCAAGCCTGCTGGTAAACCCTTTTCTGTTATTTCAGGATGGTTTCAGACTGCTAAGAATATTGCTTAAATGTTGCCAAAACTGCAGCATTATGAACTCCTTAATACTGCAAATCATGCTGAGTATATGGCATAAAAATATTTCTAAAGTATTAGATGTACTTAGTCACCTACAAGCAGCAGATCTTGCAAAAAGCAAAGATTTTTTTTTTTAATGGAGAAATATTAGATAAAGCCTGAACAGCAGAGAATGTTTCCCTAGCCAGCACTCAAGCGATAAGAAGGCAAGTGACCCAGATGTGTCTCACTTGGTACTTTACAAGCAAGCCTCCATGAAATAACAAAAAGGTTAGATTTTGCCAGCTGCATTTAATAAGATTTAATGCTCTGAGAAAATTATTACAGGAATTTTGGTTTTTAAGTACTAAAGCCTTGCAAAGAAGAGGAAGCCTTACTAATACAGAAAATGGAAAGATCAACTCTGAATAGAAGAGCCACATGTAAACTAAAGAATTCATCTTCAGTGAGCCTTAAAAACTAGCGATGCAATCACTCAGCTTAAACACGTAAGTTAAAGTGGATGTATTTTCAGGCAACCAACCCGAAGATTTGTCTTCATCAAAATTATCTGCTTTCAACTCCTCTTCTGCAGAAAAGTAATGTATCTCAAAGCAGGTCCCAAAGCTTAAACTAAAAAGTCAACATGCACAGGAGCAGCCGCGTGAATACCTGGTAATTCTACTAACAGAATGCTATTTTTGTGTGCTCTTTTGGAAGCAAGGTAAAATTTTAAACAATGAGTGATTTTACTCTTTATTTGGAAAAAAACTGAACACTTTTAAAAAACAACAAAGTGGTAAAATCTAATTGCTTATTATACACATCTATTGTGGAGATAAATTATAGCAGTGCTAACAATTGTCAGGTTGTCACAGAAAGGGTTGGGTTGGAAGAGGCCGACAATGACTATTGAGTTCCAACCCCTCTGCTGTAGGCTTCCACTTTAAGAAACCTTCCACTGGATCAGGATGCTCAAAGCCCCATCCAACCTAGCCTTGAACGTTTCCGGAGATGGGTCTTTCACAACTTCTCTGGGCAATCTGTTCCAGTGCCTCACCATCCTCGATGTAGAAAAAAAATTTCCTCTTTATACCCAAGCTAAACCTGTCCCTTTTCAGTTTAGAGCTGGTACTTCTTGTCCTGTCAGTGCAGGCTCTTGTAGAAAGATCTTTCCTGAATTTTATCATTTTAACGACACAGAGGAGGGTTATAATCACTTCTAACAACATATTCTATGGTACTGTGACACAAGCACAGTCTTTCATGTAATTGTACATTTATAAACTAATGTTTTGAGAGGGGATGCAAAGCACTTCATAGGTGTGAAAGAGAAGGAAGGGCTAAGTGTTCACAAAGTGGCTTATTTAGAGCTGTGTACTAGTTTTCAGTTAAAACATTCACTTGCAGCTGCCAGTGAACTTCCCAGTATTTTCGACTCTGACTACTATGAACTCGGCTCTGGGGGGTACTCGGGCCCTGTGAGGTCCTCCATGGACTGCAAGGGGACAACTTGCTGCACCAGGGTCTTCACCACTGTTACGGGGGATAATGGCATCAAGTCCATCCCCTGTTTCTTGTGGGGTCCCTTCTCACGGGAGACAGCCTTGGATGAGCTTCTCCAGTGTGAGTCTACCCTCGGACAGCAGTTCTTCCATAATCTGCTGTCCTTTAGGGTCACAAATGAATTACACCAGCACAAATCCCTCACTGGGATCACAAGTCCTACCCAGGACACTTGCTCCAGTGTAGGCTTCTCTCTCCAAGGGCCACAGGTCTCCAGCAAGACTGTTTCATCTTAGGCCTCCCACAGAGTTACAGCTTCCTCTGTGCACTCCTCTGCTCCGGCACAGGCTCTCTCATGAGCTGCAAGAGGGTCTCTTCACTCCAAATAATCTTCCACAGGTGGCAGGGGTTTTAGTTTTTAAGTCTTTTCCCCTGCAGGAGGGGGAGAGGGAGCCCCCTCAGGCCTCTCCTCCCCCTCCTGCTACACTGACCTTGGAGGCTACATGGCTGCTATCTCTTGTTCTCCTCCGCTCTCCTCCAGGATGGAATTTTTTCTGCACAACAGGCTTATTTTCCGTTTTTTTCTTAAATATGTCATTTGCAGAGGTGTTACTAAAACTTGTGATTGGCTTTGCTCTGGAAATCTACCTAGAAATTACTATTTTCCAACCCTGGGAGGAGGCTGATAAACCCAAGACAAGGTGACTTAGAAAGAAGAGATTGCTGAGTTCATAACCAAACTGGCTACCCCACTTACCACACAGATGACAGAGTTGTTAATGAAGCAGCCCTTGAAGCACTGTGGCTTACTGCCTAATGCCACTAAAAATATGAAACCCATCATGCCTTTCTAAACCACTGCTAATATTAACTGTTTCACATAGCACAGAGGCAGGACATGGACATGGTTCAGTATTTTGTATGAGCAGCTAAAGAATCCTTTAGTGCAATACAGTGAGCGTTGCTGCTCACATCCAGTGTTTTGCAGGCAGTGTGCAAGGGGTTTGAAAGGAGCCTCCTTTGCTTTATAGACTCCCATTTTCACCTCTTTTAGGTCTCAAATGAAGCCACTATTCATTATCCAATCTGAGAATTTGATATGTCTGTAATGACTAATCAAGGTCTACTAAATAAAGTTCTGGACTTGTTAGCAAGCAGCTATTTTTGAGGAAACTGTGCAAACCAAATCAATGAAGATATAATTTCCTGAACTTACTTTAGTGTCTCATCTGCAAAAAAAATCCCATTAGGTTCTACTTCTCTAAGTGCAACAGTCTAACTGGATGTTACCTCTTTTTGAGAGGTTGTTTTGCTAGAACTTTTAAGTCCAAAGACTGATAGTTTTCTCTTAAAAAATCTGCCCTTTTGTGCATACAGGGAAACTACTTCAGACTCCTGAAACAACAAAAAAAAATTCCCTTTTCTGTGTGTGCAAAGTACAAAGTAGATACATATTAAAAAGGTAACAATTTGCTCTTGTTTAAGAGAAAGCGTGGTCCATCAATTGCCTCGAGTGATACGCGAAATCCTTGCTCAGAATTTGAAACCAACAAAATCCTGTCATGTTCAAACTATCAAGTTAATAGATACATCACTTACTCTGAATTAGATGACCTACATAATTCCTCTCACCTAACTAAGCTTAAAGCAGGAAACAAGGCTAAGTACAGTGAAGCTGAACTTAGTTTGCTGCAATTCTACAGGTTTTGTGGAATGAAGGTTTGTAAAAGACAGGGTCTTCAAAAGGCACTATGAGTGGCTGCTTTTCCATTTTCAAAGGCTTTGGGTCTTCCACACAAAACAGAAATGCAGTAGGGCTGCATTTTGCAGAGAAAGGCAATGTAAATGAAAAAAGTTCTGAACATTTGATGCTTAGAGAAGTGCTCTATACAAGTTTGGAGTGTTTTTAAAGGACACTTACACTTATTAGAAAGGAGTGAATGTCTTTAGTGAAACTTTGCACAGCAGAGGGAAGAGAGGCAACAGCCAGACAGTGCAACATGGGAAATTCCAGCTGAATACAAGTCAAAAAATAGACCATGAGAAGAGACAAGCACTAGAACAGGCTGCCCCATAAGGCTGAGCGATCTCCACCCTTGGAGATATACAACACTCAGATGGACAAGTTTCCGAGAAAGCTGCTTAGCTTTAAACTTGCTTGGAGCAAGAGCTGGAACTAGGTGGCATCCAGAGGTCCCTTCCAACCTAAATTTTCCTGTAACGCTGAAGGAATTCCCTAGTGAAAAGTCCCTAGGCCTACCTCACAATCCTGGAAAGAAAATAGAAATTTCCAACATAGATATCATGGCCTTACAAAAAATGATCACATATTGTGTAATAATTCAGTATGTTGACTTTAAAAATGAACACAGAATACAGTGTAAAATTTAGTTATGTTGACACATTTGCTGAATCTCAGGCTAATAAAGTCTGTCTGCAACCACATACCACATGGTATATCAATTTTTATTTTAATTTTGTTTTTCAGAAAAAGATGTCTAAGGCAATAGCTTTTCCAAGGGAAAGGGGAAATATCCCAGAGTCACGATGAACTAGTTCTGCTTTTGAAAAATAAACTCCAGCCAATAATTTATTTCCTAAGAACTGCTCACAACCCACCAGAAGTGTCCTGTGTTAACAACTAACAGGTTTTCAGGACACAAAACTATCACCTAGTAGCAGATCCCTTTCCTGCTGCAGTTCTATGGCTCTGAAAATATCACATCATACCTGTCTCGTGGGCAAACAAGCGTAGTACTGACCTGCCTTGCTTTCCTCCTTTCAGATAAAGTTTTGGCATGCTCTTAACACAAAGATGTAGCAAATGACATGGCAATTCATCCACTCCAAACTTGGTTCCCTCACATGCAACTCACGCTCAACTCCAGCAGCTGAAAGGCATCCACCGTCATTGCAAATAAGGCTGTGTTAGCCAGATTTTAAGAACTCCCTTTAATTACAAGCACACACTGAAGATCTCTGCTAGGACTCCAAGTCATCCTCTTTCCTACGGACAACAAAATCCAGCAGAACCTCCATGAGGGATCCTCCATGAGATCCTGTCCCTTGCAGACTGCCTGCTAACTCCTGGGGATCCATGGCCACAGACAAGCAGCGCTGGCTCCCACACCTCACTACTGCAACAGCCTAAATGTGTTAGAAACCTTTTCCTCTTGTAATGTACCTACAAGACAGGAGGTGCTTACAACTGCATTTGGATGCTGAAAACCAGAACCAAAACTGTTCATAACTACCTGCACAGTCTTCAAGCAGAACAGGGACTTGAGTGCCTATATATTCCAGATCCATCCTCTCTTTTCAGTTTGTACATCATTTTTGCCATCCCTCTATCCTCACTCCTAGACACAAACTGACATAAGAGTTCTCCAAGGAGACATTGTTTTCCTTGGAATTTTTCAGAGAGTTGACAATGGAAAGATGGGTATCTGAGACCTCTCCCCACTGCTGAATGTAGGCACAAAAAAAAAAAAAATCTCATGCAGTGCTCAGGAGGAAGAAGAAAGAACAGTGCCAGGGAACAGAACAACTCCTTTGCCCACTGCGAGCAAAAAAAATCTTCCAACAGTTCTCCAAAATGGAGTAATCTCTGGCACACCAAACATGCCCACAAGAATTGGTGGCAGAGTCAACAGATGAAAATCAAGCCTTGGCAGTTGCTGACAAAAGCAGCCCTGCTCACTTATTTCTCAGTAATCTCAGTAATCAAATACAAATTAAAACACTCTATTTCAAAACTAGCAATTTACACAAGTAGTCCTGGCATGGTTACATATGCATCACCCTGATTTGACACAAAACACACCCTGGTTCTGCAGTTTAAAACAGACATTCACTCTGTTATAGAATAATCAGTGGTTTCCTAAATCCACCCCTCCCCTCTCAGGACAGCTGATGATGCATGCACATAAAGAACAAAGGTTAGTCAGACTGATTAATCCCCCCACCCTTTCCATACTGTTATCTTCACCTTTCTTAAACCTTTCATTCATTCCCCCTAAGCAGCATGCCTTTTAGTATCACCCCTAGAAGCATGGAGCACTACTTGAGAAGCAGAGCACTCAGACTAGCATGTTGATAATTAGTAATACTAATTAAAGATTAGTAAGAAGATCCACCCTTCGTTTAGAAGACCCACCCTTTACATACCTGTTTCATTTAAATCTGACATTTCAAAAGCAACAACACTGGAAGGTTAGACACCAGTCCATGGGCTCAGTGCTCTCTGTCCTCCTCTGCAATAGTCATGCATACCAAAAGCAGAAAACAGAACTGGGAACATGGATTCAGGCACCAGAATAAGGAAGCAATTTTTGCTTGTCCCTGTTTCACAAAACACGCTTTCAGTTTGCAATGAACTGTAGCTGCACTATTAACGGCAAATAATATCTTCACTATTTCATTACATCTTAAGAGAAACAACACTTCTATAGACAGCTCTGACTGAAGGAATCCAAGAAATAATGCATTTTAGATTAACCGTCCTATGCTAACAACTAGGGGACGCCAAATTGTATCCTGTGAAAGAAACTATGCTTTTCCCCTATCTCCAACAGGGATCAGGAGACATTATGTATCTGATATTCACACAAAACGCAATGAATTGAAAATTAAAACACACTATACACCAGTAACAGCAGGACAGCTCTCTGCAACAGAGAATTCTCCTTGTAAGCTTTAGTAGCAGTGCTGATCACCATAATCATGGTGTGAGTGAATGAAGTACCTTCCGTGTAAAATACAGGAATAGATTTAGTGGATACATCTGCTGCCCTGAGAAATACATCTGCAAATAAAAGGATAGACTGCAAATTTACACAAGGACAGAAAACACACACACGTAAGAATAAATCATATTTATACATGAATGTACGCAAGCAGAATACAACTTAGCCTTCGTATTAAAACACATCCATCCCATTTTCCTCAGTAGGATAATGTTATCTGGCAAAGTTCCTGCCTGACCTGCAATTAAGTAACTAAGAAAATTTGAAATACTAGACACACCTGTGCTTTTCTTCAGAAGAAGCCACAATTCAGCAATATCTCTGTAGAGCAAGGAGATCAGGCTTAAGGTCATGTTGCTTCTAATCGATTTAGTGCAAAACAGTTCTGCGGACAGTGACCTATTTATCTGTGAGCTCGTCTTCAGTGCAAAATGAGAGCACAAAACTCCATCTTTCACTCAAAGCCAAGCCACCGGGGGCACAATGCCTTTCTTCAAATTACATGCAGAGCAAGTGTGCCTGTCAGCAGGCTCAGAGGTCTCCGAAAGGCTTGCTGGCTGCTGATTACCACTTCTTGTCTTCCTGCATAAAGTGCTGGCATGCATTATATGCAAGCTGTTTGCTTTAAATATGAACACATGCCCTGTTCAAACGTTATCAGAGTAAGAATGTATTAAAAAATTAATCCTAAGTGGGCCCTGTCAAAACCCCTCCCTCTAAAAGCCCTAGTTTTAACAAAAATTGTCCAGTAAATCTACCATTATCATATTTTCCTACCACCCACCCCTACGCACAGGGAAATTAACTGCCCAAAGGGCACATGACCTTTTTCCAATGAACCTTTGGCTAGAAAGCTCCCCAGAAATATGTTCCATTTTTTCTGTTTGTGAGGGAATTCTCACTGACTTGTCCTTGGTGGAACCAAACTGGGTTGTTTTCCTTGATGGGAAACTCATCAAGCACCTGTTCCCTATAAAAAAAGCCTACCTAAAGCAGCAGGAGCTGCCAAAAAGACATGTATTCTACTAACAAGACTTTGTGAGTTGAAATATTTTGAAATCTTACTCATAAGACAATGTGAAATAAGGCAACAAATTACAAAACCAACTAGAACAAAAGGATTCCATGTGATCTTTCAGACATGAACGCTGGGCAGTCTTGCTTCACTTGATCCTTTAAAGTCATTGTCCAGTGACAGACTACCTGTTAATTAATACACTTGAGATTAGTTATCCAGACTCACTAATACAAAGAGTGAACCGATGAGCATGAGTGATAGCAACAATCACATGAAAAGAAATGGATTGGGTTTTTTTCACTTTACAGTGTTATAAGAGCCCTTACCCAACAGGAGAGGTCAAGGAAAGAGGACAGCGAGGATAAAAAGCTTGAATTGATGGTTACATCTGTTCACAAAATCCCATTTGCAGATGGGAAAAAGCTCTGTTTCTGCTTCAGCACTCACAGCCATCAACACATCCCATAAAAACAAACCCAAACAAACCCAGGTCACCCACAGACCACACCAGAGGTTATTTTCTGAAGTGCCCCACATCTGTGTTCTCATCACTCATCTGCCAGGGGGGCTGGAACTGTTAATAATGCCACACCAGTCAGATGTATCATAATAAATATACCATCTATATAAGCAATTCTATTCAGTACATGACACTAAAATGTAACAGAAGAATATAATCAAAGTAATTTATTTTCAATTCTGCTATTCAATTCCATTTCAGTTTGGGGCCATTACATGCCAAAGCACAAGGGTATCCTAAGCAGTATCAGAAGCTTTTATATAAGGTAGATTTAAAAGAAGTAACACTCCTTAGAAATGTTTTACTGAACTGTTCTGTATTTTATGTCATTAGCATATTGGATTTTGCAGAGAGTTCAAAACTAGTGAATGAGTCTTCACACCGCTCCCACAAGTCATGTAAATACTCACACATGTGAAAGCTGAGATGGAGCAAGTGACCTCTCTTAGATCAGGTAACAGCACCTGTTGCAATGTCAGAAACAGGATCTATGTCTCGGCTCTAGGCCCATACTCCTGCCTTTCCAGGACTGTCACCTAGCCAGCTGGGTGGAGGTGCAAGCTCCTAGATCGGTATCATGACCTGTAGTCCTCAAACAAAGATCACAATCCATAGCATTTTATTTCTAGCTCCTATACTACAACATGGCTCCAGAAAGAACAGTCTCCGAGCAGCAAGAAATCCATATACCATAAGCAAGTACACACACCTGTGTGATATTAACTTCTTACTTAACAGCACCAAGCTGGTATCAAACATTTGAGAGCCCTCTGTAATATGCTTGGATATGTCTGCTAGTAATGCCAGGATTTTGCTGTCACCTGCAGCACAGCCCAAGGAAAACAGAACTCTTGTTATCTGATTGATAATAAATGAAGCAGGTGTGGGAGCACTTGCCAAACATGTAGAGAGGAAGTTTTATAGTCTTCCTCCAGAGATTAAAACTGAGCAAAAGAGGACCTACATCCTTCTCAAGATAAGCATCACCCCAACCTAGACCCATTCAATAAGCCACAGGAACCTGGTATTTTGGCAAGCTGCCTACTTCCTTAAAAAACCAAACCAGAAAAAACAACCAAAACCCCCCATGAATGTAGAGGATTAGAAAGAATGGCCTATAGCATGTTGGCTGTGTTTGTTCTCATTGTCAAGGCAGAGAGGAAATACAAACCCTTGTATTAATCAACACTCCCTGTTCCAGAGCCCACTCATGTTGTATATAAAGTGGACAACCACTCTTCAACAAACTTCTGCCTTCAGATTTCAGAGCAGAGGAAACAGTGAAACAAGTAATTCAGGTGAAAACCAAGTACTAGTTTAAAAATGATTTAATTTCTTGGACTGGTGCAACAGATACATGAATAGTTATCCTCCAGTCTTCCACTTAGCTTCCTCATGTTCTGATCTCCAAAACCCATAGTAACATATGTCAACCCATCACAGAATCACCTGGGTTGGAAGGGACCTTAAAGACCCTCAAGTTCCAATCACCCTGCCATGGACAGGGACACCTTTCAACTAGGTTGCTCAGAGCTCCATCCAACCTGGCCCTGAACACTTCCAGGGATGTGTTTTTTCCTGGACCAATCAAGATGTAATGATGACAGTGGCTAAGAGCACCAAAATAAAGGAATGCATGTTTCTACCCTGCTATCCTTTAATATTAACCCCCTAGATGCACCTTCACCTCCCACTTTTAGGGACCAGACCGATCTTAGACTTAACAACACATGTGAAAAAATGGTATGTACAGACAGCTCAGCCAGCACCGGAGAGCAGGCTCGGAACCTGCTCCAACTGTCCTGGAGGGACAGAGCCCACACACAGTGTCTCTGTGGACACTGGCCTCAGATGCTTGGCTAATAGGTGTTTCAGGCAAAGGTGATTTTCTTCCTAGCAGTTCCATTCTCCATACAAATCTGGACTGGGCTCCTCTCCTGGGAAAAGAGAGTTCCAGCCAGTAACCAACTGCGTTTTTATTTTAGCACTCTATTGTGGGGTGTGTGCATGGCGAAACGTTTACCCCATGGTGATAACACCCAATTTCCTTGCTGTGCACTTCAGAGAACAGCAGCAAGAAAGAACAAAGGTGTTGAAGCACAAACCCCTTCCCTGGCCTTCATGATCCAGCTTGAAATACAACCAGAGGGGGAAATTGTGCTATGTGGGCACGCATGTTAGCAAGAGGATTTTAGTGCAAAATTAAGCTCTATTAAAACACGAAGGAGCAACAGCTCTCCTGAAAAAAATGTGTGGGCATAAGTGTATATATTTAAAAATGCAAAGAAATTGATTTCAACTCCACTCACGCTCTGCACTCAGGTTAAGCTCTCCCTCCCACCTCAGCATGGGCTGTGAATGACAGGTTCCAGCCGGCAGAGCAGAGGAAAATGTTGTGGGAGAAGCTGTTGAAGATGCATGCAAAGTCAGTTGAGGGCAAAAGACTGTCATCTTAGTTTCATGAAACCCAGAGAAGGAAGCTATGACTGTGGTTTAAATATACAAGACACTGTACCTGCTTTATAAAGCATGTGCAAGCGTGCAGCATGAGGGTAGCAACATTTGTGGTAAAGGATATTAAAGTTTGGCAAGTTCAACATTGAAATATAATTATTAAACACATTTTTCCTTCAGGGATGCGGTACTTAGCATTCCTTTAGCATACATGCATTCCTTTATTTTGGTGCTAAAAAGCACACCAATAAAATTATATGGCACTTTGTGGGATTCAGCATGACAAAAGCTATCCATATAGGATCCGCTTTAGCATAATCTAAATGTACACTCTCTCAAAAAAAAAAAACGTAGTGAAATACACCTAACTCACACCTGGAACTGCAGAACTTATAATTGTGTGGAGTTTTGAAGAAATGGAGCAATTTGATGCATAATCTGTTGGCATCTAGTTGAGCATACTGAACTATTTAAAAGCCCTATTAATTTTCTCCTTCTAATCCTTCTTGATGTTTTTTTTTCCAAAGAATGAATGCAAAGAAAGTTTCATTCTTTTTGAAGTCATCAAGCGTTCAAAATTTCCAATTCGGTCTGGTTTACATCAAAAGATTTCAAGGATTAAAATAAGTTTATACACACATAATACATATATGCACACACAAACATACATGTTTGTATAAATCCATTATACTAAGCAGCTAATTAAATATTCACACAGCAACAGAACTAACCCAACTTTGAAACTGCTTTAAAAAAGGCAATAAAAACTGCCATTCATGAAGAAAGACACACTTTTCATTGAAAACAACCATACTGGTAATACCAATAGTTTCTGGAGCACTTAAAAGGAAAGAATGGTGTTCAATTAAAAGGCTGAACCCTGTGGTACCTTTGAAAAACATAATGCCAGGAAGAAACATGAGGAGAGCTGCTGAAAAATTCCACATTGAAAGTACACTTTGCACTTAAGACAAAATTAAATCTCAAAGCTTTGAAGATTACACATCCCTGAAACCAGGTGTCTGAACAGTAAAGCAAAAAGCAAAAGAACACGTCAGTAATTTTTAAGGCAGTGTAACGCCCTGTCAAGGACGGTACTTCTGTGACCTCATGACTACACCTATGAGCCTTCCCCAAAACCATGATAGAAGCCTGGTCACTGAACACAGTTATCACACGTCTGTTTCCATTCCTAATTTAAAAATTGTATCTTTCTGGTGTTCTGAGAACTGAATTTTAATCAGTTTATATTTTTTGTTTACATGTCCATTCTAAACACGCTCTCCCATAAGTATTCAATCATAGGCCTCTCCTTGGCTGTGCTGCAGGATTTATCAAGGTTTCTTGTTTCACAGAGGTACAAAAACTGGACTTGTCTTCGGGTTGAATTTAATCACACAGGAGTTAGTAGTAAAACACTTTATCCTGCAGTATTTAGTGACAGCTCTGACTGTCCACAGCTGCAACGCCAAGAGAGAAATGGAAGTGACCTTTTAAACTTCACAGACTGCAGCGATGCTCAGTACAGCAGTGCCTGCAGAGGGATGTTGCTACTCAGGCAGCACTGGGGTGATGAAAAGGACTCCTGGCTTGGGGCTGAAGGTGTCTGCAGTGGTGTTCAAAATTCAGAGATGGGAGATTGCAGTTTGATAAGAACTGAAAACTGTAATTAAAGATGAAAACCAAATCACTACTGAAGTTAGATAGAAGGTAGGACTAAAATTCAGAAAAATGAAGAAGGTGAGATCTATTTTTATATCAGCAGTGGGATTAAAGGACCAAGTGAAGGATGGGGGGAAAAAAAAGAAAAGGCTGCGGAGTTTAGTGGCAGCAGAAAGGAGAACCCAACAGTAAGTAAGAAGAACAGAAACACATGATAAAAACAGCACAGGAATATAACTCAGTAAAGGGAAAACAGTTTAATTATGTATTCTGAAACATACACATTAATAAAAACATTACTTCAAAAAGTAAAGAAAACCAAAAGGGACCATTACAACAAATTAAGTGCTGTGCCACACTCACAACTATATTTATAGTCAAAATATAAAACTTTGACACCAGTAGGAAACCCATTTTATGACTCTAGAAGTACACAGAATAATTTTTTTCCAGATAAACAAGATAATCGGGAAGCAGAAAATCTTTCAGGTCAAAAGTTGTGGGAGAACCAGTTCCAAAAAAAATATCAGATACTCCTGTAACACTGGCAAACACAGAAAAAGCCTGCAAAACTTTATTACAAAGGAAGGAAAGGAAAATAAAAGTTTGCAGAAATCATCATTCCCAAAAATCCCTAAAGAGCACACAGGACAGAGAGGAGAGATGAAAAGAGAAACTTGGTTTTGATCTGTGGCAAAATTAAGAGAAGAAAACTTACTCATTCTATCACATCTCTAAAATAATCATTTGGAGTAGGTTTGGACAAGTTAATTAAATATTTCAGTAGGGGAAGATTATTCATAGCTCCAAATGACTTTTTAAAAAATCTGGTTATGAGATCATATCAGTTATTTGTCATTTTAGATTGGCAAGTATAGGCAAAATTCTTCAGAGTTGGCCATCAACCTTAAGTCCTCACAATGCATAAATCTGGCCCACGTTATTGTGAGGTTACACTTCAAAATAGCAAAACCCATATAACTGAGAAATAAGAAGACAGTGGCATTTTTTTTTTCTATCAAGGTGGTTTTGATTTTGACTTATGACTTGGAATTTTTGTAGCCAAGGTATGCACACTACAGCACGCTGTGCAACCCACCCAGTCCCCACACATGGGAAAAGTGTGAAAAAATGCAAGCAAACACATTGAGCAATCCTCAAACCCCTTAAAGGTTTCCAAAATAGCATCTCAGTTTCTCCCTTTGCCAATCCTTTCACCGTCCTGGGCTTCAACAAGCTCCAGAGTTTCCTCAAGAAAAGAAGAGACTTAACACCAACAAAGAGCAACCAAAGGTCATTTTCCACTGATCAAAAAGAGCAGAAAACGCACTAGTTTCTTCTGGAGAGCCAACCAGGAGAACTACTTCAGCTTCTCAATAGAAATTAACTTTTAAGAAAGAAAGTCTCACTGCAACGAGAGAATAAAATACCTTATCCCTTGTGCTTAGCAGCATGATATTCTTGTTTAGATTAAATCAGTGGAGAAGAGACAAAGCCCACTTGCGTTGCCCTCTGTGGAAAGACATGACATACAACTACACCTGACCTTTTTACTTTGTAGATGCAGAATTTTAAAGAAAATATTATTGTATCATTTAAAAAGGCAGTGATCCCTTCAACAAACCATTTCTTCAAAATAAATTTAAAAAAAACCCTAACCCTGCAAAGAGCTGTTGTAACTTCCATAAACAACTGCAGCATAGCAGCCGTAACTGTGTCCTGTTTCCAGTCTCTGGGAAGCAAACAGGAAGCCTATATACTCACCTGATTGAAAAAGCAGCCAGTTCCTGAGATTTTAATCAGCCTAAAGAAGACCTTTTCCTTCTTTTCCAGTTTTCTGGGATGCTTCCTGGCCCATTCAGGAAAGCAGTATGGAGACCAAGCTCTTTAACAGCAGCATTACCTTCATTATCCACAATAAAGACTGCTACTTGCCATGGTACTGTATTTACTTTTGGCCTAGGTGTGACAGCTCAGGCAGGGTTGTGAACTGAAACAACAAAGCCCCGCCTCTGCCAAGGGCAGTTTATCAGCATTTAACCTCTAATTTCAGGAGGCCAGCTTTTTCAGTACACCTCAAAAACCTTCACGCTACTTTGAGATGAGCAATAACAAAAGCAGATGCACCAGCCACGTAAGAGATGCAATATTTCAAAACTTTAGGAAAGAATTATAGAAAAATCGGCAACTCATCACATCAACCTCCTAGTCTCCATTGATTAAGATTTAGCAATTAACAGAAATCAAAGCTTGCGAAGTTCCTCCCTTTTGCAGTTCTTCCTTAATCCCAAAAAGCTTTTGAAGCAGCTTTATATTTCTTCTCCTTTCCATAAGGGGAAAGAAGATGCAAAGAAGGATGAAACAAATGCCAAAGAGCAAATTCCACTTGTTCTGACACATGCAGCAGCTGAACTAATGCCCATGAATCTCACAGCAGTAAGTGACAACACAGACACAACCCCAGCCATTCTTTCTGCTCTTCTTGTTGCCTTTGCAAAAAATGCATTTAGTTTCCACCAGCCCCAAAATATTCCGTTTTTTCCCCATCCTGAGATTCTGGAAGTGTTTTCCATCAGCTCTCAGTGTATTTTTTTCATTAGAATTTCTTTTCCTGCACTATGAATAAATTTGATGCAGCTCACATATATAACATGTATTCAACTCCCTACCATTAGCTGCATATAATTCCTTTGAGCAGAAAAAAACCCCAATGCACATCTTTTTAACCACCCTAGTTTATTAACTAATGAAGGAAAAAGTTCAGCTACAAATAGGTAACACCATGTAAGTACATTAGCGTCCACAAACCAACAAGAAAAAACCACAACTTCACTGAGCTTATTTCATGTTTTCTTCTTCAGGCAAGAAGGAAGAAGCTCTTATTGTACCTGAGTGGAAGGAAAAGACTCACAGGTCTATCATCAACTTGCCAAAAAAAAGCAGCATGCATCCATCTGGCATCTCCTGGCAGCTGAGTGGTATTTAGCTTCAGCCAGCCCAGCTGGGCTGAATTCACAGGCATTTAAAGATTCACAGGTGCAGCCACCAGCAGTTGGCTGATAAAGAGCTTGAGCAAACACTACTCTTGCAAGAAGGTCTTCAGACCAAGTGCTGTGCTATAAACCAGTAACCAAAGTTTCTCCTAAAGCTTAAACACTGAGAAACAGACTCAGTCCTAATGCAATCCTACTGCTGTCTGTGGCAGCAAATCCACTGAAGTTACTGCCTCTTGTGCAACAGCAGAGATTAGGAGCTAATCAGTATATTTTTGGTGTGCTCCTCAGTTTGGCAAAATGTAACCCAAAGCCTACTTTGTTGTGTTTTCTCTGTTCTGATATTGTTATTTCTTATCATATTGCTTCCCGTCACTTGCTTAACTGTTGGCATTGTGCTCATTGTGCATGTTTACTCTCTCTGAAGCACTGCTTCTGTGTGCAGGTAACAACAGCAACCTCTGTTTTTTCCTTTCTAAAATAAACATGGTCACATAGAGGAAATTGTTTTAAAAAATTTAAACTATTCAAGAGTGAACAAGCCCATTGTTTGGAGAGGAGACTTTGGGGCAGCGGAGTGCTGCAGAGCATCCACAAAAATCCTGTGGACCACAAGGGTTTGAGGTTGGTGTGTGCTGGGACAGGGAGAGAAGACAGAGCATTCTTATTGTTTAAATGTAAACAATAATGATAGGAGGTTTTTGTAACCAACAGAAGGAAGCAGGGTAATGTGGAAAACAGTTGTTATTACTCTGTTTATGACTCCTTGTTCCCAAAAAATATGCTGGGTTACTTTGTAACACTGAAGCAGGTAAACTGAGGTGACCTGAAACTGGGCAAATGGCCAAAAATGCATCTGATAAGACAGGCTTGGGCATATAATTTGTCTTTTATATACTGCGAGCATCCTAGAATGGAAAATACCGTGTGGAGGATCTATAACTCTTGTGACTGTAAGATCTTTAACCTCAAATCCCCCTACAAATTCCAGGTGTTTAGGCACTAAACTGAATTCACTGCCAAACAGTGGCTTAGGCACTTTCAGGGAGAAAGCTGTTACCTGAGTTCAGGGGCATGATCCTCAAAACCACCTCCTGACACCTCAAAGCCTGAAGGTTCATTAAAAATTTTTCCAACACAACTCAAGTTCTCTGCATACAGTCTGATCTGTATTTAGAATATTGAATATAGAAAGAAATTCCAAGAGCTGGGCCAAGCCCCCAAGTCCTTCCTTTGGCAAAGACACAGGCTTTGTTGGGAGCCACTAAGACAGTTCTTACGTTTTCAAGTTTTAATAGTAAAGGTCAGTACCATCAATCCTCCTCTAATGCCTTCAGTGAAAATGGCAGCAGACATTGGTTTTGTGCTGAACTGTGGGTGCATGTTACTCGTGCTTGGATCATGCTAAACAGATTAGAACACTTTATGGGATGTAGGCAGAGGATCTCCTTGGTTAAGGATGCCACTGCATTTTAGGGTGGCGTATCTGGCATTCCCAGAGGGTTATTTTGGGCACTGTGAAACTTGTACTCACCAAGCAGTGACACCTAGGCAACCCAAAAGACCAAGCCAGGACTCTGAGGGTCCCATTTTTTTGGCTGATGTACCCAATTTCCATTTACATCATTCTGTGTCTTTGAGCCTTGGTGGTTCATACAACGCTTAAGCAGCACTGTACAGCCAGTAACCTGAGCCAATGCAGCTCCTCTCTCAAATGACAAACAATGTTAGGCTTTTTGTTTGACAAGATAAATTTTAAAAGTTCCAGTCAAGCTCAAGAAAAAAGCAATCTCCCACCAGGCTATCTTAAACACACATTTTGTCTTGCTGCTTGAGTTAAAGGATGACTAAACCTCTGTTTTATTTCTCACATATCTTTTCTGCCATAGGACATTCTGCTCATCAGTGTATGAGCCATGTATATACTTCATTCAGCCAAAGGGGGTATCTTCATGAAATATTAAGATAGCACTCTGTCATTATTCAGCACATGCACCTGGAGACTGTTATATCTTAGCTAATTCAAGTAAAAAAGATCACGTATTTCTGTAACCAAAGCATAGTATAAAATGTTTTCATTTTACCAGCATAAAAAATTTTGCTTCTCAATTATGAAGTAACTTCCAATTAAACAGGAAAACACTCGAAACCCCCTGGAATCTTGATTTTTTTTTCCTCCAAGGAATTGATCCCTAAAATAACTATAAAGGCACACGACAACATCTGCAAAAATAATTATTACAAGTTACCTTGCAGACAAAGAACATAATTTTCAATAGCTGGAAGTCAGAAAAAAATCAGAGAAAAAAACCAAGGTCAAATGTTATCAACCAAAAGGCAAAAAGTTTATACTGAAGAAGACAGTAGACGCCCCCTGTACTTGCACTTGAAGTCCTTGAACAGTTTTGATGGCCATCGTGGTAGATGACATAGAGACAGACCAGAAAACATTACCTGTGCCCCACACGCACAGTCAAGGCATGAAGACACTACTGGAGTCTTAGAGATACAGACAGTAGAAGCCAGAGAGTTTGAAAGGAGAGTTGAAGGAGAGCTGTGTGGTTTGGCGCTCTCTAGAAGGACGTGTTTTGAGTTTCTGTCTCAAAAATCCAGCTATAACGAGCAGTACTGGAAAGGTAGATTTTCTCTAACGCGAAAGGATAGAGGCAGCATCTTGAATTCTTTGTTTCACATACTAGTTCTTCTTAAAAACAACCGACCTACTGATTCTTATCCACTTTCTCATATACACATTTGGAATCCACCAAAGAGGGTAAGTATTAGCTTAGTGTTTGGCTAAAACAGAGAAAATACTTATTTTTTAATCATGAAGGCTTAGGAATTAAAGAGTAATTCCGCTCCACAGACTCTCTGAATGAAACAAGTTGCTCGTGTTTCATGAAATCTTATCTTTCACCTAAAAGAAAAAAGGAAAGAAATATATACTGCATCTTTCCTTCAAATAAAAGCCTGAAAAGCAAGTAGTTCCTTCCCCAAAAGCCGAAGGACACAGATAAATGAGTTCTTCAACTAGTCCTCTGACATAGAATCATATAAACTATATATCACATACTGTGGAGACTTCTGAAGTGATTTCTCACATAAATAAACTAAAAAAGGGAATCATTCAGAGAATTACTCATCACTAATACAACTAAGTAACTGAAACTCCTAATGATTTTCAGAATACAGCCCTGTCAAGATTAAGATTAGTGTAGGGAATTCACAAAACACAAGAGTTATTATAATCCAGGACAATAAGACAAATTGTCACCAGAACTTTACTAGACACATTGTTTAAAAGTATACTCTTGACTAACCACTCACATCTGAAATTATAGAATCCCTCTCTCCCAACTGCCCTACTGCTATGTGTTTGTTAAATGGACAAAGCTCTTTACTAAAAGACAACCGCAAGCCATCCCCACTAAGCCCTTCAAGATTCTTCTTCTAGCTCGCTCCCTGGACTCACTTTTTTTGTGACCTCTATTTACAGAAGTTCCAGAACTGACTAGAAACTTTGAAATTACAACTAAGTGTAAGTCTGATTAAAATATGTAGGACTGATTAAAACGAGGCTGAAACTCACTGCATGCTGATAGCAGTGCAGCTGGAAAAATCTCTTTCTTTCCACCTGGGGATGAGAAGGGAGAAGAAGCGGCCCCTACAGAAGATTTCCATGTCCTTCAGTTAGTTCTTTGGCCTCACTCCAAAAGGGAAGAATGGACTTATTCAACAGTCTGGTCCCTCACCCTGAATTGTGTGCAAGTTGACAAACTCACAGTCAATGACACCAAAAACTGCTGAAGAGTAAGTAGATGTGAAAACTAAGACTGTCAGCAGCTCTTAGCCATTATTTCCAGAAAAAAACATCAACCAACAAGACTGAGAAAGGTTTCATGCCACCCTAGAGTCAAAGTACAAGAAACAGAAATGGTGTGTGAGGTTGGATTAAGTGCTGGCTGAAATAAAATCTCTTTTAGGGTGTTTTTTAAATCACTGAGCAAGAAATGAAACACACTAAAGTTGGACTGATGTTCGCTTCCTGCTTCGGAAGAAGACATAGTGGCTCTGAAACAAGATAAAATAAAGAAGTAAATACAAGAGTTAGCTTCAATCAGGAAGCGCTGGAAATCTTACAGTAAACTTTGATCCTTTTGACTTAGTGTGCTTCACCACAAGGCCGTGTTCAACCTTTTTAGGTTAGCTTAACCTTTTGAGGTTAATTTGGAGATCATGTGGGATTTCATTAAACACTGTAAGCATACACAGTAAGAGGAAGTAGTGCAAACCGTCTTACTAAGCATGACTTCAGTACAGCTAAACAGATTTCAAGAGCACAATGAGAATAGTAACTTCTTGAAAGAACGATAAAGAAGATAAAGGGTGTAAATAAAGTTACATCCTGGCTCCAGGACTGGTTCTGCCCAGAGAGCAAATATACTTGTTGACAATTCTCTGTGTGGAAAAGCAGAAGTATGTTATAAGAAAAGGAAGTAATTTTTCTCTAAATTATTGAAGCAAAGTCTCTCAGATTACTGTTCAGGGAAACTCTAAGTTCTTTTTTTCACTATTGCATTATTTTTTTCAAATATTCTTCAGCAGCCACGACAGCAGGAAAATATGAATTCCTACTAGCTTACTGCCTATTATGACATTAATGTTGTATATGCTAATGTCTCTAATTGAAAGGGCTTTTCAGACAGTACTAATGCACAGGAAGACATTTTTCCCCATTTGAAGCATCACAGACACAGTCAGATTTTGTTTTCTGAGGATTTATTTTACACATATTGACGTAACTATTTTTCACGTTTTTTTCCATCCATTCACATGTGCAGCCCTTAATGTCACACAACAGCCCTTAGAAAAGGCCTATTCCCTGTAAGAAAACTCACAGACAGCCTAAATCTTAGCAAAAAGGGAAAAAGAGAGAATCACAAGCAGAGGCTGGGGAGGTCCAAGGGGCAAGGGAACAGGCTCACGGAGTTCAGTCAGTGTGGATCTACTGGAAAAGGAACCTAGAAGCAAGGTCTTGTATTGCCCCTAATTCTGTGTGTCTCTTGCTCATTAGAAAGACTCTTTAAAGCCCTTGTTTTCTTGGAAGAATCATCATCCAGGACAATAAAAGTGGTGGCCTGTATATCAGTACCCCAGAACCTACATATTCCTTCATTATGCACACAGCTAGAGAAGTAACATTCCTCCCTTCAAATTAAGGCACCAAATATTTTAAAACAGTAACTTTTACAACAGTGGAATTTAAAATATTGTAATTTATTCAAATCACTCTTTAACACAAGAAATGTGAAATAATAAGCAATTTCAGGAATCTTGAGTGGGACCATCTCAAAAATCTCCTGATAATGTCATTCTTTTTAGATATTTCTACTTTCCATCAAAGCATGCATCTTCATGTGACTGTAAAATACTCTCCTCAAATCATGCATTTCCTTCACTTTTACTTTTTAACACAAAGAATAAAAAAGCTTTTTAAATTAAAAAAAGGGCAGAAAAAAAGCATTCAAGAATAGAAGGCTGAGGTCCCTCAGATTTATATGACAAGTCAATACAGACACATTAAGTGAAGGAAGAAAAACATTTGCCAGTGTCACTGAATTGGTATCTCTGCATAATAGCAACCCCTTAATCAGAAAGCATATACTGAACACGTCCCTATTAAATTGTATGATGATGCTCTGAAAATTATTTGAAGGAAGGAACAGTTCACTTCTGACAGACATACCGCTTGGGAACTTTTCTGTCTTTGGAAGGATGTCACCTGTGACCTGTTTTGCTGATGTGCTCACTTTCCACTGAGTAACTTGTCTGAGCCCAATAAATCACTGAATTTAAGTACATCACAGATACAAAATTGTAACAAGTTTGGAGTGTGCTATTTGAGAGGAAAGAAAGGTCTATAAAAACCTTATATAAAAATTTAGAACCTAAAATATCTAATATTTTACTTCCTTTGGAAAAAAGTCTTAAAATAAAATCCAAACACTACCATCCACAACACACTCTCCCAATGACATGTATTTGATGAACAGAGTGTATTTTCAAAAATCAGTGAGCTAGCAAAAGTTATATTAACCCTCCTGAAATGCATGCTTTTTTGGCATACATAAAATATGCTCAAAACTCTTCCAAGCGCGCAGTCCCAAGCCACACAGCTTACACACCCCTGACTTAACAGACTACACAGGTCTGTTTACATTTACAAGACCTAGGAACTATTATTAAAGTTAAGCCAACTTACCCTGCGCTACAAAGTCCAGCCACGAACACCATTCTGAGAAAAAATAATAGCTCTTCATTTCTGCTACTGAAATTCCTCTCTGATTCATCATCAGAGAAGAAAAAGGTCCACTTTTCTCTTACCCCGCTCAGAACAAACTACCCTGAGAAGGTAAGAGCTTTCCTATTAACTGAACTTTGTTCCATAAATGCAACAGGTGGCACAAAATGACTTTACAAATGTATTTTCCTCCACTAATGCCATAGTTCTTGTAATTATCTCTTTAATTATAGTGTTCTCCCCTCATGTCCCCACCCTGAATATTTACAGACTGCTGATATACCCAGTGTCTCATACAGTATATCTAAGCATAGGCATAAGCCCTAAGCATATTTTCACTTGTGTTAGGCTTTAGCAAGGCAAAGCAAACTGTTTTTCATGCAGATATTCACTATACTGTCTGGAACTAGCCATACTGAATTGCTCACTCACACGTACAGTTTGTCACTTCTGCTATGGATTCACATCCAACTCTCTTTATCTTTCTGATGGAAAAATCAGAAAGGGCATTTCAAGCAGGACAGGTAATGACAGTCTCAAGCACTGAAGCCAAAAATCTCGAATCCATTTTCAACACATTTATCTAGCTAGCAAACAAAAATGTGAATGCAGCAAACAGAAAACGCAGCCTTACATGCCTGGACCTACCTAGCGTCAGGACTAACAGTAATAAAGTTGTTGTGGCAGACTTGAACACTGACCAGAAATGTCAGTGTTTGCACAGGCTCCAGGCAGGCTTTGGCTGCATCGAAGCCTTCAGGTACACAGAAGTCTTCAGGTACTAAAATATTTCTGCTATATTCGTGTGCTCAGTCTGACACTTTCTGCATCCACACATTTTGCTAGCCTGTCTGTAAGCTAACTCCCTCTCCCCATACAAGAATGACCAATATCTAATGGAAATACACAACTCCAGAAGATGTACCACATCTCCATCCCCTCAGCTGACACAAAAGATGCAAAGGAGCTCTTCCTCTAGACTCTTCTTCACTCTTTGTTGCGGATTATTCAGGTTATCTGACTCCTTTACTACAAAAATCTATTACTATTAGACACCCACATTACAGCACTGCCTACCTTTTTGTGGAACTTTGGCTTGGAAAGACCCTGTGACATGGACAGTCTCCTCATCTATCCATTCATGACATGCCTAAAGCTACACATGCAAGCAAACTGCTTCAGTCATCTTTATCAGAAGACCAACCTGAATCCAGTGTGAAAAGATGCAGACTGCAGGATTCCTCCAAAGATACTCCCCATCCATACTACGCACAGCACAGACTGAAGACAGATGTCTCTGGCGTCTCTACTTGCCAGACTTGTTTTACAGCTCTCAGTTCAAGCTGACCTACTGTTCCCATTTGCTCAGAGAAAGCAAGAAAAGGGAGAATCTCAAAGGATGGTCTATGAACACTGTGCCGGGAAGCCCACCACAAAGGGCCACAGCAATTCAGCACCCTGGGAAATCTCCCCTGCTGATGGGAGACAAGTGTCCCCACAGAAGACTGCTCAGAGCCACAGCTTCCCAGAGCTGAAATCCTCCACAAATCCACAACTGCTGCCCCACCTGCTTGCAGTCAGAGATGCAGAAGCACACAGAAGAGACACAGTTCAGCGACAGATTCAGAAAACACGATGCTGCCTCACACAAGCCTGGCTGTATCAGCCTGGGCCCTGCCTGCCCAGGCAGGAGAGTCCACGTGGCAGCTGGTCCCAAACGTCTGCATTCCAAAGAACAAGTGTCACCAGAGCCAGGGCTCAACCAGGGTAAGTGGATAACAGAGCCTGCCCTGAGTAGAAGACACCTGCGGGGAACAGCTCAGTGAGGATTAGGCCAAGGAGGACAGATCCAACTGTCCACGAGCTGCAGTAAATAAAGTCTGCTTTGTTAAAATGAAAATAAAACAGAGATGGATTTGATGAAGTATGATGACTCTGGAATCACGCCCAGCTTCCCTGATTAAAGTAAATAAGATAATGCAAAATCAATATATGAACTAGAATATTTATTGTTCAGTTAAAAAGATTACTATATTCTATATTAAAGATTTTAACATGTGCAGAAAGGATGAAGCGACAGTGAAGCAAACACGCTCTCAACAATTTCCAGAGATGTTGATGAAGAGAGAACAAAGCTTTGTGAGAGCTGGGACAACAGGACAGAGTGGCTCAACTTTGTCACAAGAAGAAGAGAGGTGCATACATCATGGGATACACAGAACCACAAGAACATTTACTTCAGACATAATTCTTGCCAAAAAATTGTAATTGCACCCAGCGTAGCTACAGGACAGAAATGTTCCCAGGCAGGAGTACCTCTTCCATTCTACTGTCTAAAACTTTGATCCACCTTGTGTGTAACATTTGATCTGAAAGTGCCATTGAAAGCTCAGGTTTGCCACCAGCAAGGTGTGGAAACTCCTATCAGCCCAAAAAGGCCATAAAACAGCTTTGACCAAAACAACTGAAAAATCCTTACTGGATATATAAGGTTAACATTAAAGGCATATAATTGCTTTCCTACTGTCAACATAAAACGGGTAACAGGAAGGAAACGAAACAGAATTTTTGCATACTTGAAGACTTCAAACACAAAAGGCTGCAACACGATCAAAAGGAGTTTTGCAATAATAATAAAAATGGGTGGGAGACAGAACAGACAGCTTCCCAGAGAAACATAGTGAAAAGGAACCTGTAAGTAAAAGATGATTGCATGGCATTACAAGATTTATATTAAGGAGCTTAATCCAAAGTAAATTAAGTGAAAATTAGGAAAACTATGTTAGAATGTGTCCAATAGAACAAATGTGTGATTTTCTCCTATGTAGTCAAGCTTTGCCTATACATGGAATTAGCTCCAATCCATTAATGAATGAACAGCAGGTGCCTGAAACTCATAAAAACATAAATATTATAAAATATTTGGTGAAATTGATGGCTTTTATGGTTACCAAGTGATGCCTGAAGGCTTCATGAAAGTCAGACTCAAATTACAGGAGATCTTGTTTTGCTTTGCTTTGCAAGATCTGCATCCCATGTGGTTAAAATATTACTAAATTTTTCTTAATTTTTCTTTACCATGATTAACAGCAATTAACATAAAATTTTTTTCTATTCTGAGCTGAATAGAAAAAAATGTTAATTTTTTTATATAATTTACTAGTTAATACCCCTAAAAGTACCAAGCCTTGCCCTCATGAGTGTCTAGAACTGGTAAGTCAGGAAAAGTGAAATCTTTACATTTCAGGTTATAAAAAAAGTTTACCAAAAAACCCTTACAATTTCAATTCCAAACCCAGTAGATGACAAAAGACTCAGTGAGCACAGCACAAATGAAGGTGTGAGAAAAATGCATCGCCAGAGAGGCATTTTTTTCTTCTTAACTTTTTTCCTAACAGTAAATGTCGACATTAAAGAAAAGAATATTGAAAAGCCTCAAAAATTAACTAAGGTAGCTTAGCTTATGTGGATTTCAATTTTCAAATTAATTTACAAAGAAACAAAAAAAGTCCTTTTTTAAAAAAAGACCACAATAGGTCACTATGCATAAAAAACCCAAGAAAGTTTCAATTAATTATTGAAAAAATGTAATTCAGCTTATCTTAGCCAGTCAGGGCTAACTTATTTCAGAGAAAAAAACCCCAAAATGTAGCTTTACTGAACTCAAAGATTATATAAGTATCACTAGCTAACATGTCACACTTACATGTTATTACACCACATACTGTATGAAACAGACTTTGAGATTGAGTAGGTGGTGACAAGTCCTAAATTTAAAAATTTTAATTTAAATTTAAAAATTAAAGATCAGAGGTTTCGTGAATTATTGAGTACAGTTACAATTTTTTTGGGGTGTAATTAATTATATTTTTTAGGAGAGGAACACTCAGTGACATTCTTCCAGAATATAAAAGAAGGGCTGGTGTAAAGCATTCAAAACCATGTTAGATACTGTCATACACCTGGAACTGCAAGGAAAAATAAGATATAAAGGTTTTTTCCAGTAAGTACTGGTGACAGAGAGTAATCACTATCATAAGTAATACAACATATTGACAAAGATAATTTTTAACTGTAACAGTTGCTGGATCCCTACAGGAGTTCGCTTTCAGAAACAATACTTGTTCCTGCAAGAATCATCAGTTGAAAAAATCAGCAACACATATCCTAGGCTAACTACTGCTCCTTTCAACTCACACGCTACTCAAATTCAAGTGCAACATTCTACATACACATACATCACACTACAGAATCATGTATACATTCACCTCACCAGAGCATATTTGATGTGGGTTATTTCTTGAGTGCCGTCTGCCATGAAGGATTTGGAAGAATCTTGGTAGGATCCTAAAATGACTTTCACGTCTTTCCCTTAAAAAACGGCCTTGAGACATGGGTGTATCTTCACCAAGCTAATCAGTAAAGGAAATTAAAAAAATCTGCTCTTCAGAATTAACACTTCTAGACAGACACTCTAATTTTGGTTTTAAAAGTCAATGGAATGTGAAACTTATTTGCCAAATTCAAATGCTCCCAAAAAATGATGAAAAAAGATGAGGATTTAAAGACTTGGAAACAGCCGTAGTGCAATTATTTGTATTGTATGTGCTTTTCCTCAGGAACCAATACTTTGTTTTACTAGAAAGGAAAAAGAAAAATTGGTTGCACTTAATGGACTGAAAATGCCAAGACTGTTTCTGCACAAAATTGCAAGGCCCTCTCAGTTCCTAGTGTGCTGCACCCAGCAGACAGGACATCTTGCCACCACTTTCAATCTACTCTCCGCATGATTACTATGAATAAAGAAGGCACAGCTTCTCAAGTAAACAGGTCAGACGAGCAAGTGAAATTTAAAAAAACTGTGAAACTGTCCTTTTTGGTGTTTTATCCAAAATAACTATAGTCAAACTAACAGCCCTGCCCTGTTTTGGATGAAGAAAAGCCCTCAGAAAACATCCAATTTGTTAGTGCACTCCAGCAGCACACGGAGATCCAACGCCACTGCTCGCCCCAAGTAGCTGGTACAATAGCCTCTTCTTCACATCCTTCTCTTTAATGTGAGGGATCTTCAGCAGTGGCAAAGAAACATGCGAGTTTTCTCCTGACGAAGGGCAAGTTGAATGTCTTTCTTTTAACTTTATGGTCTTGCTTATAAGTTCACAACTTGGCACTCTGAGGGCAGAAATCTCGCGCTGACACTTGCTGTGTTTCCTGATTCTGTGTCTCAAATACCCGGTATTCCACAGGGCCAAGTGCTGTGTTCGTGCCAGTGAATTAAAAGAAAATACCTTTGTGAATACAATGTTGTCAATCAGAAACTCCTCTTCAGTTTGCTTGCCCAAAGTCAGACTCTCATCATCAATACAACTGTTCTTCCTCTCCCTATATCTGCACAAAAGTGAGGACTGAGCTCTCTCCTCAAAGGCAGAGCCCGTTTCTAGAATATCTGAGCAGAGAGGTCTCACAAAAAAAGCCTGAATCTTCCTGGGAGTTAACAAACAGCTAATAGGAAGGAAGGGTGGGGAAATGAATCCCAGGCTTTCTTAAAACATATCAGGAAACCCTACACTGTCTGTTCCCCCTGTCTCTTTCAATGCAGGAGAGAGGAAATTGATAATGCTGCTTTACTTGGCAGCCAAGATTTTCCTCTCAATTATGTTTAACTATGCTCTGTGTGGCCACAGATCTGCCACAACCCAAATATATACCATTACACACATCACCCAGAAGAAGGGTTTTAAAATATGATGTACCAACTATTACTCTGAAAGCAAATTCAATGAGACAACCTTTAGTTAATCACATTGAAGGAAATATTAAATAGCTTATTACAAAATTCTAGTTCGCATATGCTGTGTTAACAGAGGACAATCATTACAGTTCTACCTGGAATTTGTTCAGCTTTCAACATGAAATCATGGGCAAACATGGCAATCTTGAAATGGGACAACAAAGAAAAGTATCAAAGTAATAATGAAGAACTGATGAATTTCATGCAAATATCACTTGTTTTCCAAATTCATTACACTAAGCAAATGGACCACTGCATATTGCAGCTGTGCTACCTGTCCTGGGTCAAAGGCCTATTAAGCTATTTAAGTACACAGAGATTAAAAGGAAGGAAGGATGGGAACAGCCTAATGGTGGAAAACCACCAGGATGCTCACTGCCAATGTACTATACACTCAGGCTTCAAACAAAAGAAGAACTGAGATTAGGCACAGCATATATTAGACAAAATGCCACATTTTCTTGTGCTGATTGTCCCTGGTGGGCACAAAGCAGTGGTTCTGGTCAGACACAGGGTAACAACAGCATTTGCAGAGAAAATCTGTTTCTTGCCGAGTTTCCCAGTGGAGGCACCAAATGGGACCAGGGGACACCTGTGGCAGAGTGTCAGCCATCAGGGCTTTTCTAAGCACAGGGGCTAACAAACACTGTTCTGCTCTTGTCCCAGGGGGATGGGTTATACATTTGTCTTTGGGGGTTAAAACCAGTTTTTTCTGTATCACTGAATTTATAGTAATATTTTTAGTAAATTGTAACTCTGACCTGTAATCTCTCTTGAGTTGGGTTCATTTCTACCGCTGGTTTACTTTTAAGCCAGCACAGGTAGACAGAACAGGAGAAAATGGCTTCGAGTTGTGCCAAGGAGGTTTAGGTTGGGTATTACGAAAAATTTCTTCACAAAAACAGCTGATGGGCTGCTCAAGGAAGTGGTGAGTCACCATCCCTGGAGGTATTCAAAAGACATATAGATTGGCATTTAGGGACATGGCCTAGTGGTGGACCTGGCAGTGTTAACAGTTGGACTCAATGAACTTAAAGGTCTTTTCCAACCTAAATGATTCTGTGATTCTGTGAAAAGTGACTCGCTGTCCCAGAGGTGTTTTGAGCATGCAGTGACACTACTGACACACAGTGAAAACCTCACCAACCATTCGTGCAGAGGATTATTACAATGAAGTAAAAGGATGTTCTCCTTGCTTTCTTCACATATCAAATGCATGCAGAAGATTGATGACTTGAGCTGTGAAGTTGGTAAGTACACACAATCCTACTGAAATCTAGCCATTAGCTACATCCCTGTCTGCAAACAAGCCTTTAATCTTCTTTCAAGCACTCAAATTTGTGCCTAGAAGCAAAGAAATTAATCACAACAATGGCTATGGTAGTGCGCAATCAGAAGGAAACAGATGGTGTAATGCACTGTTTTCCAAACAGCAGCAGCTTCAACCTCAAGGAAAATAATCTGAGTATTTTCCCTTGCCATTGCCATTACTACAACAAAAGCTCCTATTAGAAGGGTATCTTCTCTGCTCTGTACAGCATAAGCAAATTACATCACAGTTTAAAGACAGTAATATTCTTTGAGTATTAGTTGGCAGATCCAACTAGACTGCACCTATCTCTTCTTTCACATCATAAAAATGGTAACATTCAGTGGTTAACACCCCCCAATTGTATTTAAATGACTGCAGACAGCCTGATGGAATCAACAAAATTGTAGCAATGAAATAGGGCTTATTTTTCTCATGCTTCATTTCCAGGTCTGTTTCTGACCACAGGCAGAGTGTTGCACATTGACAACAGAAGCAGCCACACTGACTTACATCTGCATGCTCTGATTCTTCCTTTCATAAAATAACTTCAAGTTTTCTTTGGAATCATTAAGTTAAGAGGTCATCACTTTCTTCACCACTGAGTGTTCACATTGTTCCTTTTGATCGTTTTGTTTGTACAGGGGCTTTATCTTTACGGGACATCTCAAACACCCTATTACGATTTTTCCTCCAAATCCTAACAGTTATTTACAGGCCCTTCCTTACATCCTCACATTCAATGTGACGCTGAAAGGTTTACATTATAGGACCATGTATCCCTCTTAACTGTACAGAGCAGGAGGCTCTGTTAGCAGAATCATCACTGCTCTAGTGTTTCTTCTGTATTTATTCCGTTCCTCAACGCAAGTTATTCTTCATATCTGCTGATATGTCACTGCCACTAGAGTTGCTCTTTCTCCTATTGTAAACCTCGTTTTTCAGGCAAAAGAGTACATCGCACAGACATGAAAACATGGCACCTCTCATGCACTTCGAGATCTCACCACACTCACAGGGCACAGAAGTCCACCTGTGCAATCTCTACCTTTCGCTCATCCGATCTTTCTCCCTGGGGTCCTGGCAGGGAGGAGCTTCCACAGAGAAATTTCAGTATTGGAAGTGCCATCACATCCCCACTAAAAACCCAGAGGGCTGCAGGAGAGATCTGGCATGAGGAATATAAAAGACTATGAAAATTAGATGGGCAATTGCATCTAACATACACATACGCAGAGCTCAGAAATGACTATTTCTTGGAACAATTTCTAAAAACAAATATAAGGGCACACACAAGCTAAATCTTGCCATGTGTATTTTTCAGCATCAGCACATTCACAGTTACAGTGGAAATTCAATGAGGGGGAAGGAAAGTGAGATGTTGTTTAGATTTTTCTCTTTAAAACATGCTTCATCAATTATCTCTGCACACATATTTATTTTGTTGAGAACAGTCATACAAACAGAAAGCTAAACTGGGCTCATGCTTCATTTTTGAACAAAATTATTGTTTTGCACGCATTAAAATACGCAAGTTACTTCCAATCTAAAATGTAAGCTGTTTCATAAACACCCATATACCATAACAAGGCAGCACTGATTGTTATTATGCTGAGTCCTGAGTTTTCTTATAACCCTACATAAATACTGAATTATGGCAAGTTGCTTGTGTTATTTTTAAAATTAAAAACAAGTTGTCAAAGATTAATCCATGCCAGAGGCTAGTCACTGGGCTAAAGTAGTAAAGAGTCAATCAGAGGCTGATTTTGGTGTACCTGAGATGCTAAAGACACAGAACTTGGTATTTTTATATCCACATATCCCAGAGAGCTCTTGGAGATGGAAAATGCTGAGAGTAAACCTGTCTGAAAATCCAAGAAATAAATCACTATTCCATGAATATTCTAGTATTCTTGAAATACAAGAAAAGACTGAATCTTCCTTTTTCAATGTGGATGAGATTAATATA
The DNA here is from genome assembly GCA_013399855.1 of Oxyruncus cristatus. Classification (NCBI taxonomy): domain Eukaryota; kingdom Metazoa; phylum Chordata; class Aves; order Passeriformes; family Cotingidae; genus Oxyruncus; species Oxyruncus cristatus. The sequence continues at coordinate 119,987 of VXAY01003144.1, read as the reverse complement.
ACGTTTTGGTACAATCTTTGCCTTTATTATTTTTATGCTTGTAAGAATTGGAAAGCTGTGCTTATAGTTCACTTTCAGACTACTCTGGCAGAACATCCTCTCTAGCAAAAAGTTTAAAAAGGGGTCCCATAGTGCAAGCTAGAGAATCTGTGACCTGGAATTATATTGAATACAGTACCATGACATATAAGGAGAAGCTGGAGTGGGAAGAAATCTGAGAAATAGACATGAATGGAGGTATATCTTGGCAAACCTAAAAGCAATTACAAACAAACCCAACATCTCATAAAAACAATGACAATGACAAATATTCTTAATATTTTGATATTAATTTATTAAGGGTTAGGAGTTAAAAAAATTATTTGGTTTCACAAGAAATCTACACAGAAAGCCTGAATTCAGTTAGAAGAGTGAGTTACGAGAGCGAATTAGGTTAGTTGTCCATGCTTAATCCTAACTGGATGTATCTGCTCAGAGACAAACCATGATTGTAATAAGCATCAGATGAATATAAGCAGATCAGGACTGAGATAAATGGACAGCTTGCATTCTATTTATACTTGCACATTATGCTGCTGAATCACTGCTGCCAGTCTTTCCTTAAAGCAATCTCTCAAAAAAAATTAAACTAAATCCTAAAATCAATACAGAGCATTTCATAATTTAAATGTATAGTAACAAACAAAAAAAAATTGCAATATATAAAATTAGCGTTTCAATATTCTAGAAGCGTTAGTATTTAATTGTCAAGATAAGAACTAGCTTTTAAAGCCTAACATCTGTCCCTCTAATAGAAGTAATCTTATATTGCATGTCTGAATTTCCTGAAGGTTAGCAATAAATGTGACCCATCTCCAAAAGAACAAGTTCTTCAACCATTAGCAACATAAAATACTCAGAAAATCACAGGGGATCAGCGAAATAACTAAAGGAAAATGTCTCTTCATTATTTATTGAGTGAAGTGAGCTTTAACACCTCACAAGAGAGCATTCCTAGTTTGTCCTTTAATGTAGACCCTTTCACTTTTGAAGGCAACTAGCAATTGATTTCAAAACTTTCTAGGAAAGTGTAAGGAAAGTGGATGTATGCTGGAGAAGACCAGGAGGTCAGAACACAGGCAAAGCCTGATTAGTATCTGGTGCCAATCAAAAGTAGCAGGTAAAGGCTACTGTGATATTGGAGCTAATTAAGCAACAGTCACCATCAGTTCACTCACTTACTTAAATTCTACTAGGTAAAATGACCTGGGAGATGACAATTACAGATTGTGATTGAGCAGATTTGTCAGAGGTGTGAGGTCTACCTTTTTGGTCAGAAGTGAAAGCACGTAAAGAAGAGGAATCTGTTCACATTAGGAAGCTCCAGGGAAATATTTCAATCCTATGCTTGATATGGGCCCACACTTTCACCCAAACACAGTATCTCAGCTCTGTGTTCATCACCCAACTTCTGCTGTTCTGTGAGCACAATGCAAGGGGCTGGGGGACCATGGCAGGTGGTGGGCCTGTAGAGAGGGGATTTTCACATCAAGAGAAGGAGAAAGAAAGCGATACAAGAAGCTGCTGCCAAAAACCAGATAAAACAATTGACAGCAAGAAGAAGTGGCTCAAAATGATTTATCAAATACAGTTTCATTGACAATGTCCTGTAAAGATTACTATAGTTTCGGGCATATCGACCATTCCCTGCACATACACCCTGGGACACAGCGGTCATTCCCATCGTGTACCAGACAATAATCAAACTAAGGGACTCAGGGTAAGTAGTTGCCTTTATACATTGTTATTCTAATGAAAAATCACCTGTATCTAGTATGTGTATATACATACCTATATAAACACATGTGAATGAATAGAAATGAATAATACATCCAGTCAACAATACTGACTGACCTTCCAGCAAACAGCTCTATGCAGAATCAGCTGGGGAAGAGAAAGCCAAAATTTTATGTTAGAAGAACTTTTGCCGGCATTTAGAAATACTTTTGATTATGCTCAAAAGAGAGATCTAGTTCAAAAGTTGTATCTTTTAACAACTGCAGCAGGTGCATAGTATTTCCTCATCAGGTTGATTTCTGATAGATCCAGAGAAGGAAAATGGGGTTATATGCATTTACACTCTGGCCAGATACTGCTGCTCTCCCCATCCTGGTGTGCCCATTTGAGAGTAGTGAACAGCTCACTAATGAAACCTGCACTTTCATAGTTTCTCTACTGGAGACAGAGCAACCTTCTGCACTGCCCAAGAACACATTTCTCAATTGTTCAGGGAGGCTGATTTTGCTGAGGTCCAGGGCACTGCAAACCCCATGATTCAGACGGGTGACTTTCAGAAGGTCTTTTCCTAAAGACGATACCTTTGACAATTATGAAATGCAGAATATGGTATAGACTGCTGCTGGATCAAAATATTTAGACAGCTCCCAGCAGGGGTGAGCCCTGGCTACAGCTTCTGGTGTTCTCAATAATCTAATGTGTACAGTGAGAAATGACTGCTGCACACCTACATACACAGAGGATGTTGCCTTGCTGTGCCACCACAGGCCAGGAGCACCCTTTGAGCCTTTGGTCTGTGCTACCCTAACTTCCTAACTCTGAAAAACGTTCTCTGTTGCCATGTGCTTTGGACCTAAGGAATCCAGTGCTCAGCTCTCACGTCTTCTCTATCAGACTTCAATTCTTCTCCCGATTTCACAATCCTCCCTATTTAGTCTCTTCATGAATGGGCTATTAATAAAACAAGAGAGTTTTCAGTTGAGTAGCTGCTTTGAAATTCTTCTGCATGCACTGTTACACCAATTAGAAATCTATATGGCAGTAATCCGCTCTGCACAAAAGAAGAAGTGCTGTTAATACTTCACAAAGCTTGTATGCAGCTATACGTAATACCTTTTAGGGACCTTTCAAAAATGCTGCAAAAATCCCTAGGCTGTAAGAACCTCATACAATTTTTCTCAGGCTTCTGTTAGGATACAGCAAAGCAGCATTTGTACAGCAATCTTCTGTTACAGAGTGATAAATCACACAGGTGTCTGAAGAAGGAATGAGATTTTCATAATATTAATGAAGATTCATGAACTGCTGATTTTGACGATGCTCATGTAGGCCTCCAGCAAAATGGGATTTCCCCCATAAGCTTCTTTAATTGAACTGGGATGAAGGGATTTACTGGTGGGATGTTCGCCAGTCTCCTAGATAGTCAAACTTTTAGTTGGTTCAGAGTTAGTTTGCCTCATTCTGCTTATCATCTAGTCAGTTCTAATAGATATCTTTTAATTACACAGTCATAATTTAGGACATGCAAACAAGTAATCTAAACATACAGTGGAAGAGAGAGCAAGGGTCCTGTCCTAGTTACAGGGCCCAGCACTAGTTTATTACTATGTTGGCATAACCAAAACTGTATATTCTACACCCTCTATGTAATTTCTCATGGACTACTGATAATGGATCATTTGCAGCAGCTGCCCAGGACAACCTAATGACTCAGTTGTGGTAACTCCCCTCCGGGGAGGAATTAGCACCTTCACACCCAGCCTGAGGGGTCATCCCTGCTAACGGGCCATACTGGACTGGCATAACAGGCAGCTGCAACACCTAGACCACCAAAGATGGCAAAAATATCCCAAGACTCACAGAGTTAAATCACACATTGTGAAACTCTCTGCCCTGGGGTAGGTACTGAACGTTCCCATCTGAACCTGAGCATAAATAATCTCGGGGGTTTGGGACTTCTGGTACTATTCATTGGATTGAGAGGAGGAGCAGAACTCCAACAGGGCTGACACTGCCACTCTCAACAAGACTGTGATCATTACCTCAACAGAACTGCCACCATCATCTGGACTACTTCCTTTCCTTTTACTTGGCACCCAGGGGGGCCACACGGTGCTCAGCACAGGGGCCAATGAACACTGTTCTGTTCTTGTTCCAGGAGGCTGGGTTATACATCTGTTTTTTGTGGGTTAAAACCAGTCTTTCTCTGTATCGTTGCACCTATTGTAATTTATTTTTAGTAAATTGTAACTCTGATTTATAATCTGTCCAGAGTTGGGTTCATTTCTCCTGCCGGTTTAGTTTTAACCCAGCACAGATCTTTATGCTATCTGGAACTGCAAAGGACGAGGATAAGTCCATGTTTCAGTTGAATAATGAAAAGCTCTTTGAGAATTAAAAATCAACCATTTCCTTTAAAAAATTTAAAACAAATGCTGGATGATACGCAGTTATTATCATTGTAATCCTTAAAAGGACTGAGAAACTCCTTCCATCTATGGCATCACATCAGCAAGTACAAGCACTGAATACAGCCACAATCACACAGAAACTTTGTTTGACCTGACTCCATACTGCTGTCAAAGGGAGGATTCTTGCTCCCAATGACTTCTTCTTGCTTCTTTTGTGTGGGCCTTTGCATTTGTGGAGCCAAACAGTGGATACATTCCAGGTGGGACAAGCAGGACAGAGACACATGATGTGGCTCCTGGTTGAAGAAGTCAGCAACAATGGTATGTAATGTGGCATGTCAAAAGCTGCTGAAATTATAAGTACCTACTGATATGCAGGTACAGTATACTGAGTAACAGTTATTTCCTAAAATAGTACTGCTTGTCTTGTATTTTTTTTTAAATAGCAGTGCTTGTCTTTTTTGGATTCTTCAGCCGAGATCTTCACATTATTTAATAAAATAGCACAAGTCGTGACTATTTATGGCTATGCACTTAGAACCCCAATAAAGGCACAATGGGTAAATAAATGTATCATTGGAATTACAGTCTCCAAATAAATTACTAAATCAAAATGTGTTGAAAGACACTGAAGATTTTGTGAATTAAATACATGAAGTAGAAATAGGCAGTGATGAAATCACGGCTCCTCTTGACATAGTCATACAGCATGAAAACATTAGTATGGAAGCTACTGAGAAAGAAACAGTCAAGACATTACCAAAAAATCATAGGTTATAACTGAGCAAAAATATTTTCCTGCATATTCTCTCACCCTGCAAAGGGTACAAAATGTGGGTCCCCACAGCTGTAGAGTCGTACAACCAAAAGTCAATTCCAGCCAACAGTCCCGTCCTCTCTCACTAATTTTGGTCTTATTTGTTACATTTGGATTCACAGATTATTTTTTTCACAGACAATCCAAGTGAGGCTTCTCACTTGTCAGGTGAAGTTAGCACAGTTTAAGACAGCAGGTTTGATCTGTTCTTTCTTTATACAGAAGAAATGTTACCCAGGCATGCTCTGCTGTCCATAAAGGATGTGTTTCTGAAAAATCTGATTACAAACATTGCACTATTGCATCACTCTTCATCCTCAAATCGACTTGATAAATCCCAGTTTGTTTGAGGAAAATGATGATGACACTGAAAATGCAACTACTCAGGAAGAGGGGCCCAAGTGCTCACACTAAAAGACTGATAACGGGGGACTTGATCTCAGGGATGTAGCAGCTGGGATCTGTGAGAAGGGTAATCTGCTCCAGAAAGCTGGCATCTCTTCCAGGTGACAACTACTCCATCCACCATGCCATATGTAAACTGTCCTTGTGCATTTAAACTGTGTGTATTTTCATCTCTGTACACATCCCCTTCTCACTGCAGAGAAAGTAATTCGCTCTTCAAACAACCTCTGGAGTTTCACTTGAGTGACTGACAACAGTTAGCAGAGCAGGATTTTCAACAAACAGCAGTGGAAGACCAAATGCAAGGACAGGATCCTCTTGGGAGCTGGTCCTCTCATTGTGCAATCAAACACAAATCAGACTTGGTCACAGGTGCAATCTTTGCTCAGCCTTGTGAAGTGTAAGACACCAGCACCAGGCACCTCTATTAGTTACATCCAGGTCTGCAAGCGATATTTTTCATTTTGTATCCTCAAATACAGGCAGGGTATCTGGAAAGCATCATGAGTACTGACATTCCCCATCAGAAGAACATATGGGATTCCCAGATATATCCCATCAGTGAGAACGAGGCAGAGAAAACGAAACAGAAAAGATGCTGCAGTTCATGTTAAAGGAATACAATACTCAAATATTTCAGAACTTCCCAGCTGTTACTGTGTGTAGAAACTTTGCAGAACATTAAACCACAAATTACACAATGCTCTGCTTTGCAGCTACATGCCTGGACCATGCTTTTGTTCTGGATACTAATAACATGCTATCACATTTCTTTATGTACAATCATTTAATTCTCTTCAAACATTTAAAACAATCTGTGACAACTACTACAACGTATAGTATATGAATATGCCAAAATGAAACAAAACACAGTAAGTAACTAATCGGCTACTATGAAAATTGACAAAACCAAATTATTTTAAGTAGCAAGACCTAGAAGCCTTCATAAAGTCACTGTGGTTTAACCTATTAAAGGTCCATTTAGAGTGAGCTGCAAAATTTTTTGCTCTGCCACAACCACACTGGAGCACCTGTACACTTTACTGCAAAGGTTTTAATCACTGCGAAAACTTTCAACATTCCAGACTACCATGAAAATCCATCAAATAGCTGGGCAACAGGTCCAATGCGCCCTGTCTGTGTTCCCAAGGACACAGGAGGCTCCTGGAACGTCTCCACAGTGGAATATCTTGACACCTGGAGGCATTCAAGTCTCGACTGAGCCTGTCTAAGGTAAGTAGATTGGCTTTGAGCAGGTGGTTGGGCTAGGTGACACCCACAGAAGCCCTTTCCAAACTAAATTATTCTATGATCATCTTGTCCATTTAGCTCCCTCGCTGTCATCCAATTATGTTCACTGCTTTGATTCCCACAGAGAAAAAGGGAACCATTTTCAGTGCTTAATTTATGTCAGTTGTTTCAATTTCCCAGTGAATTAATAATTTAGAAGAATTTTATCTTCTTCATTTTAGAGTTATGTGGAGAGGCCAAGTGGTAAAGTAAAACATTAAATTATTTACAAGTTGTACACACAGATAAATTATGCAGCATTATATATTTAACAGTTGTTAGAAAGTACAGAAACTATAAGCATAAGTCCTTTGTCAGCCAAAGTGCTTGTCAGAAGTCCTTTGTCAAAGGAGAGAAAAGTAAACTTCACATCTGTGTTAATTTTTTTAGACATTAAAAAGAGCTAAAGAAAATGTATTTAAGGCAGATATGAAGTCTGCACAAACTTAGAGCTACCGGAGTAAGCAGTTTCTGTCTGCAAATGAAGGAATGAGGCTCCATTTCCCTATTGGCAAAATTCTTCCCAAAAGGCAATTAAAGCCCTGCTCCGTGTTTTAGGGGGATGGAATTGAATAAATCATAAGTGGGCAGACCTTTCAAGTGCTGGCAGGTGATTGGGTTATCATAGACTAGGAGAATAAAGTATAAATTCATTTATAATGGGTGGACAGTGCTGTAAAACAATGAACAGGTCCTAAATCTTCAAGTCTTCAATTACCAAGACTATTTTGCTTGCTTGAAGGATTACATCTTCTCATTTTGGTGTTCAAAAAAATAAAGATCTAAGAAATGACATTAGCAGCTGAGTTTCTAAACATCTCCGAACAACCTCTACACATGATGAAGACAAGGACAGCAAACAGAATTCCTCATAATTCAGCCTTTCTAAATGTATCTACTGCCTTATATGCGCAGCTGAAGAACTTCTTTTAAATAAAATTTAATCAGAAATAGGTTTGAAAAAATGGAAATAGGTTTGAAGTACCATTCTCTGAATATTTACTACACAGAAACCATAAAACAGAACAAAATACTACACTTTATTTTTTTTCCAGTAACTTCCCATTTTTTTCTCAAAAACTGATTTAAAATATATTTCTTTCTTAATGTGCATATATTTTAGACAAAGACCTTCTGTTAAAATTCATCTGGCTCTCTGACCCCCCTTCCCCCAAATGCACACAAACAGACATAGTCAATTAAAGGATTGGCAGAACAAGATCTCCTTTCTTTTCTGAAGGGGGCCCTACTAACAAAGGACCTCCGAAAGTAGTCTGTATTGTTAGGTGCTGGGTGATGCAATCTTTTACAGCAGTGAAGATTTAGGATCTACTTCTTCCATGTCCTGTCAAGTAGACACATCTCTTATCCACACTGTATTAGCACCTTTCTACCGTCCGGTTTTGACAAACTCTTATGTCTTGTCATTGACTTTTAAGTTCAGCAGGAACCCCTTTGAGCATTTAAAACAAGCTCCACCACACCCAGAAGACAGTTTTCTATCCATAATGTGTTCAGCACATAAGCTCTGGTGTAATGACAGCAACTGGAAGGCGTGAAGGCACCTCTAGCCTCACAGTTTGCCATGACTCCCCAGAAACACTCAGTCCGGCCCGGAGCTCACTCCTTTCCCTGATGCACACCTCTGCCTCCTCTCACTGGTAGAAAGACCACCAGGTGTGGGGGTCAGAAGGATCCCTAGCAGGGAAACCGTGGCTGCTGGCACAAGGTGGACCCAAGCCCACAGCCTGGGAAGGCTGGTCAGTGACACCGCAGCAAAAAGGGGAAAGGAGGCTGGACCTGGGCGACAGAACACATTGGGCAAAAGGAGTCATCTTTTAGTGGAAGGAGACACTATGAGGAGGCCTGTGGAGGGACAGGGACTTGGTACAGGCCGGGGAAGGCCAATACGGACTGAAAAACAGTGAGGAAAGAGGAGATACAGACACTAGGAGGGGAAGCGTGGTGTGAGTTTGGGTGCAGCAGATGGATCTCAGACAGCAGACCTGAAGAGGGACTGCTCAGGACAGCAGTAATGGGAGCAGAAGGCCAAGATGAGAGTTTTCCTCTCCTTGTACGAGTCCTGAGAGGTTGAGAGCGGTTCTACCATGCAAGGGAAACCACTTCTGGCTTTGCCTGGATGCCCATGTGCTCCCTGTTCAGTGCTGCCTTATTGATCCTTCACTTGGAGCAGCAGTTTTGCTCTGGCGTCTTAAAGAAAACAGACAAGCAAGACTTGGGATCATCCTGTTCGTATTGTATCAATGCAGGTATATTCCCTACCACACAGGCAGGGATAGAGGGGGAGAGAGAGCAGTGCACATCAAGACATCATGATAAGAAATAACATAATTACAGTTTATTTTGACAAGTATTAATGGTTTTTAGGGGCACAAATTTTAATGAAGGAAGGTAAAACAGAACGCCTTGGTGAGACACCAACGCTTTCATGATCTTACAGATGATAAGACAGAGCAAAAAACACAAGGACTCGAAGGGGCAAACATCTGGCAGTCATACAAACCTAGATGTACCTTGTTTCCTTTTCAAAGTAAATCTCGTGCCTCAATTCCATGATTTAAGGCACTTTTCCAATTAAAGTAAGAAATCTCAGAGCTTGAGTATATTCTCATCAAACTGTAACATGAATTGACAGCACACACAAGGTATAAAAATATGTAACTCTCTCACTAACTTTGCAAGTATTATAACTAAATAATAGAAGTTAATACTCAGTAAATGACAAACATTCTCAGATAATATTTACGATAAATAATTTAGCACTGAACAATAAGTTTATTATGAGTATAGACTTCTAAATGAAAAAAAGAAACACTTAATACAATGTTTCATATCAAAGCTAGCAAAACAGCACATTTTTTCTTGGACAGAACAGGATAAGTGACAAAAATATTTGTAGGTCTCAACAGATACGCTTGGAAAAAAATCAAAAAAAGTATTTCATTAAAAAAATTACTTCTAGTTTTTCTTATCACTGCAGTTCATTTCTTACAGATATTTAGAAGTTGTTACAAATACAATGTACACTTTGTCTCTACTTCAGTTTGAATGCAGCAATGATGCTTTTCAAATTTTTTTCCTCAGATTCAATTTTAGATTCAGCTAAGGCAAAACTGTAATTGATAATATTCACTGAACCAGAAAGGAATATACACTAACTCCCCAAAGTCACAAAAAATAAAAGTAACACTTTCTAGACTCAGTCTATACATTCAGCTTTCAACCTTGTGTCTTCCCCAATCACCATCCCATCACAGGTTTGTTTCTTTAGTCACAGTGCAAGGTCAAGATGCAAAGGGAAACACAAGGTTCTAAGTCAATCACTGTTTGCACCTGCATCTTACTTACTTACCTTGTGAGTTAACAATGTGGTACTTGAAGAAATTCTAGTATTAGTTTATACATACTGGAATCTGAATTTCCCTGTAACTTCTAACTATACAGTTTTCGTCTTTGAAGTCCACTGAAATATATTGCTGAAGACATCATGTATTTATTTAAGAAGTGTGAAAATTTTTGCTAAAGAGCTTGGATAAGTGGTGCCATATAAAATGTAAATATTTCTGCCTTTCACAGCAATCAAATAAAATTTTGCATGAAAACAAACTGTGTGAAGATATGTCATCTTCAAGTGCAGCAGTCCTCAGTTACATGCAGGGGAGAGAATTAACAGAAATACCATGTTTCTAATTCACACAACATGAAAGACTAAGAGCCTGATACTACATCTACTGAAATGAACTCCAAGATATCTGGTAAGCTCAAAATTAATTAAATTAAATACTGACAGAAGCATGCATCAAGAAGTCAAAAGACTCAGCCCAGAAACTTAATGGGCTTAATGGGTAGCTTAATGCATATAGATCTCTGCAGAAGTCAGGCAACAAACAGATCTCTCTGCTTTGCCAGCCAACAAACCAACAGCTGTAACATTCTACCGCAAAATACCCATTTCAGATTTGAGGTTAACCACGACAGTAAACTCCTGAAGAGACGATTGTACATGACTCAGTTACCCAGGAAATGCAAATTATGGGAGATGGTCACAGGAGTTTCACCATTTCTCCTCTGAATTCACTGCAGAGCACTGCTGAAGGGACAGTTATACCCCATCCTGTTCCTCCAGTGCCACGGCCATGTGTTCCCACTGCTGCCCTGATATTAGCTCAAATGACCACATGATGAGGCAGGGCAGGCTACAGATATGACAGTAAGCACACTTCTCTCCCTTCCACAAACAGACAAACAAAAAACCAAACAACCTCCCCCAAACAAACAAAAACCCCCCAAAAAACCAAACCGAAGCAAAGGCAGATTTCTGTTGAACCAACAAATTGCATGAGTTCAATCATTCCAATAATTGCAAGGTACCCATGTCTCACCTGATGCAAGCAAAAACATAGGACGCCAAAGGCAAGGAACAGAAAAAAAGTAATGTGCTTGCAAAATGGTTTGGGACCAACTGTTTTCAAAAAGCTTAAAAACCTAAAAACTTTATTAAAAATGGTTGCAGTTGGGGTTTGGTTTTGCTTGTTTGTTTTAACTGGCCTCATTTATTAGATAACACTAACGTGGCTTATTGCTAGGAGTCAAACTGTTGCTTCACATTAGAAGCTTTTGTTTGGGGAAACTGTTTTGTTGATTGACCGTCTAACAGCTGTCAGAACCTAACAAGCTAACCAGGCGCTGGCTCTACACCATACAAACCACAGTTCTGCATTAAGCATTGTGAAATGTGACATTTTACGCCATTTTTCAAACAATTTCTCAAAACCTAAAAAAAAAAAAAAGTTACAAAGACGGAAACTAAAACATTGGAGCAAAAATGCTATTTCATGTCTTACTGTTCATAACACAACTTTAGTTGCTTGCTGACAGAAGCAACCGAGGTGAAGAACATGACCAGGTAACAGCCCTGGATATCCAGATTTACGTACAGTCATCACTGACCAGATGCCACGCAGGCTTGCCTCCAGATGAGAGGAGAGATTGCTGTTTCCCCAAGCTCCCACCCTAGCCATGCCCTGACTTTATCAGGGGAGGAGACGCACAGGTGCCAAACTCTCATTTGCCCTGCTCCCTCCCATCCCACCTCATCTCTAGGAGAGTAAACCCAGGTGACTCAGCTGGGCAGGAGCCACAACAGGACTCTCACCTCTGCAAGCAGAGGACTGGACCTGCCAAGAGATACTGTGGGGTACAGCTCCCTTACTCTCCAAAACAAGAGCAAGTGCAGTTAGAAAAATTGCTTGAAGCCCACTGACAGTGCTGTGCAGTGACGCGCCTGACCTTATTTCTGCTGGCAATGTTCCTCCCTCCCTCATCAATTCCACCACGCTTGTCTAATGTTTCCTTTTTTGCTGTGTCAAATACAGAGAAGTTACTCGAGGCAGGGAGCTGTCGAGAGCAGTATAGCTCATCTGGAAAGGGTTGGCAGGCTGTGCAAAAAATAGAGCAGAGCAGATGACCAGCCTTTAAAACAAACAGTTTCATTTGTTCATACCTTACTAATTCATTGCCTAATGTGATATTAGCAACACACTTTAAAAATCAGGTTTTGACCCTCAAAAAATTCATTCTAAAGGCATAAACAGTTCAAACTAAGTTTTTCCCCCTTAAGTGTTTTGTGAATGCATTGGTAATTTTCAAAGTCTAAAATCTCCAGTATTATGGAGTATCATTATATAATGATGCTATAAAATTAAACCTGATGCTTTCAAAAACTTCTTCCTAAGTGTTTCCCAATTCCAGTAAATTGCTCTGAGCTCAATGGGATGAAGGTCCCTGATGGCCATGGCAACCCATGAAGTCCCAGACAGGCTGTAGGGTAGGATGTGTGGAGAGGCAGGCTCTGGAAAGCCCTGACACAGCATCCAGTGTGTTCCTGCTCCCTGCACAGGACAGTGGCACACACATGCCAAGGCTTGTGAGGCCCCACAGAGCCTAATGAACAAAAATAGCCCCTGTATGACTAACCCACAGGTGATCTGCCACCAGGAGCACGAAGCAGTGAGAAGGGTTAGGAAGAGTGGAGAGTGGATTTACATTTGCCTTGCTTCCTTTTCTTCCACGTGTATCTTTAAACCTGATAGTATATGCTGTATTTGCTCTTCTTTAATGTCATAGCTCTACCTCACTATATGGGCCATCAAATGTCTCATATGTCACAGAAACTTGCAAATTGGTTGTCAAACCAACAACACTGCTGGTCCAGAGTGATGGTGATACTGAGCGAGTAGAAAGGCTCCTCTGTCTCACAGCACTGCCTGCTGCTGCCCTCCTTCTCAGGCAAGATGCACACCAAAGAGCCACGAGCCACGCTGCAGCTCAGGCAATGTCCACGTGCAAAAAGTCAGGAGCTACTTGATGGGAAAGGATGGGAGAGGAACTCCTAAGGGAATGTGGGGGAACAGGAGGGGCTTCTCCGGGATCCAAGTGCCAAACGGTAACACCCATATCCCTTCCTGCCTTGGCAGTCGCACATCAGGATGGTCTCAAATACCTGTATTTCCCTTTAACCTACTCTTGGATCCCTCTAATCTCTCACCCTCCTCTGGGGATAAAACTTAAATCCTGCCTGTTCTCGCCAGCTCCAATAAGGAGCAGCATCATACAAAAGTCAGACAGAGTCTTTACTGAATTCAGCCCTAGACCATCGTGGGGCTTAGAGGGTGTTTAAAAGGAATGTCAAATAAAGCCCAGAGTAATTGTGCTGTTTCCGTATTTTAAAAGGCAGGTGATAGGATGCAGAAACGTTTGTTCCTGATTTTCTGAAGGCTGGGTGGGAACTGTTAGCACTACTTTAACTTGGATAATTGCTAAGTACACCGTGCAAAATTAACAATGTAGTATTTAATGCATATTTTTACTCTCCTAGTACAAAATTATGGCAGCCCTCTGTGCCACCCATACCCTTTTAATTCCCTGTCAGATCTTCAAAAATGTAAGCAATTACTTTGAAAAACACCTCCACCTGCCACACTGAAATAATTCATCTTCTGTCTTCATACAACAACAGAGAGAAGCTTTTTCTATTAATATCCCTCTCCTGCTCCAGGCTGTGTGCTCTCAAAGCAATTCAGGTATACCATTTTCAAAGGAAGCAACTGTGAAACAACAGCGGCACTAAAGTCAGAAGCAGACTGCAACGTCCTTGAAAGACAAGTAAAACATGAGCTGGGGATAAGAAACCCTGAAGAGATTCAGCAGAAGGAAATTACGAAAGTATACAACCAGAAAGCTAAAAATGCTATGTGTTGGTTTATATATTTTTCTTACCTTTACTTCATAAATAACTTCATAAATTACTTCACAAGGGATTTGTCTGATATGGAAATGCCCATTTTCTTTTTGTCAGCTTTTGGTAGCATACTGAAAACCACCAACAACTTCAGTGGCCTCCTTTTGCTCTCTCCAGTGCACTCAGATGCTCTTTGCCTCTCTTTCAAATCTCTAATAACCAGAACTCCAGTGTACATGCCACAGGTCACTTGCAGCCTCAGCGGCCTTTCCACAGAACCCAGAAACGGAATTTTTGATTGTAGCTGTTTTCAACAAAACCAGCTGTGCCAGGATCACAGCAAATGTCTGGGTCCTGAGCAGACAGGAGCTATCTCATAATTAAAGGCTGGCATCTACTCAAGTGTCAATTAAGTACTCATGATAAATTTTCATCATTCTTATGATTGTATGTACATCATATTTCATCATAACTATTGAACATAAAGCTATTGTGTTTCAGACACTGTATTATGGGGGACCCAGCCTCAGGTCCTACTAAATGGCCATCTATGAGCAAAACATGTAGAGTATCTTTTCATACCACCTCATTTCTGCCTGCTTTCTCATCCAAGCTGCATAACCAAACACACCTGTTTTACTTCCATACCCCATTTTCTCCTTACTTTATTCCACTGTCAACAATCTTCAAAGGAAGCTGGAAAAATTCCTCCCTCACACACAAATGAAACTTCTATTAAAACACAGGCGGGTGACATGAGGTAACCTCAACTGACCAGCTAGGTGACATAGGGTAACCTGGAGAGACAACCAACAGCCTAGGACAACAGGCTGGCCAAAGGAATGCACTTTGTCCAGCACAGAAGCTGGACACAGGACTGTTTAAAGAAAGGCTGCAATCTACAGTTTTATCTTTTTAACAACAAAGGTTGCAGCCTGAAGAGTAATTTTTAAAATCAGATATGTGTATTCTCATTATTTTCTATTTATATCAATTATCTTGTTTCATATGCAAAACCGCCCTCCCTTTAAATTCATCAGGCGATAGGCAGGAATTGAAAGACAAGGAAGATACATTCCTGGCTTAACAAGAATTCAGACTATAAAAGAACTAGGACAGTCAATTTCTCAGTGCAAATTTTCTGCCTGCCACATGAAATGCTAAAGACAGAAAGACTTTTAGTAAAACTGTCACTTAGCAAATGCCTCAAGCATATGAAGGGGGATAGCACTTACACCCCTGAAGTAATAGCATAGGTGAAAAACAAGAGCTTATCTATCACACAGCAGTGCAGTTCTCAAATTGCCAAAGACCTGTTTGCCCAGATTATCAATTTTAAGAAGGCAGACTGCTGCCAAGCAGCATTACATACTTAAGTCTTCAAAACCTGGCAGTACCATGCTGCACTGTGCTTTATCAGCTTGCCACAATTTAAACACCACATCCTCCTAGAAAGCTGCCTTCCCCCATGTCCTCAACAGGATTTAACTACCTAAGGCACCATCATACCTGCTCCTACTAAGCTCAAACACCATCAACCTTCACATGAAGATAGAAACATTTGGGGATAGCTATCACAAGGCTTCTCCATTTCAGCCTACTCCCATGTTGGAAGTCACAGCCAGTTACACCTTTTGTGTGACCAACTTTAACGTATCTTCATAGGGAGCTACGTGGGAAGCCCAACAGCCAGCTCCAAGCCCCTGGTACATCACAACTCAAAGAGGACTTCCTGCCAGTTGTCAAGGAATTTAAAGCATTAGTACAAAAACTCAAAAGCCACAAAAAGACCAGCAGAGACAAACTGAGGATGTAACTAATATCCAAGACTGCTGTAGGTGAGGATATCGTCTGAAACTGCCCAGACTGCAGGAAGTCAACCTCCAATATGATGATCCTGCCTCTACCACACCCAGGTCTGTGTGCTCAGGCTGACTGTTCACAAGGCTTGAGGTGGCTGCACCCAGTGCTGTTAAAGGCAATGTTAAAGGCTGGACTAGCAGACAGTTTGCCTCAACTGCAAAGCTGCATTCCTATGTGTGCTGAGCCAAGTGGCTCATGCTTGAGCTATGCAGCTAGGGGGATAACTAGAGGTCAGAATAGCTAACACAGTATTGCAGGCTTAACTCAAGAGACCTACAAGTGATTAATCCATACAAAAGCATCCAAGATCATGCTGTCTGAAATAAAAGCTGCTATTTAATAGGACAAGACAAAAGAAACTAAAGAACTAAATTAAAGCAGCTTTGCAATATATTGTAAAACAGAAGGCCCAAACTTCCACCTGAAATACACTGTTTCAGATACTGAAAACCTTAAGAAGTTGTTGGGCTGTCACACAAAAAAATCTCAAGTAGTTCACTTGATGTCCTTCATTAAATGAAAAAGCGAGTGACCTAAACGCCTTGTGCTCCTTAGCTTTGCTCAACATGGCAGCTTTAGAGCAAACACCTTGAGGACAAGACAGCCTGTGTTACATACAGACACCTCTGTTGCTCTGTGCTGTTCCTTTTCTGCAGAAGTTCCCTGTTATTTGATATGCATGAAGTAATCTTGCAGCTTGGCTCTCTGCGGTGGGAAGTGTGGCAGGCGGCTGTGCCAGGCACTCTTGCCAGGAAAGTGTTCTGAGACACCATGATAATAAAAATGCACCGAAGTTAACAGGCTTTTTTCTTCTTTCATATCACTAAGTACATAAGTCCAGGCAGGACTTTTCTGGCTCTGCAAGCTTTAACTATACATACCCAAAGTTCATAAACTGGAGACTGACAAAAATGCACCCTGCAATCCTCTGAAAAGCCACTCTAAATGGGCGATCATTTACTGTTTAATGCCTGTTTTGCCCCCAGTCTATTGAAAGATATCCGCACGGATGAATTTTCCTACTGCAGTTCAGCAACTGCCATTAAAATCAGTGAAAGACAGGGGTAGATGATATAGGAGAGATCACTGATACTCCCAAGGAGAAGTGCACATGAATATAACTTTAAATTTTTTTTGTATGTAAGAAACCCTTTAAGAAAGCCATCTTTAAGTGACAATAGCTAATAATAAAATATAATCCATCTTAGTGTTGAACAAAATATTTTTCCTCAGATTCCCAAAAAGGCAGCTAGCTCCCTTTAATAAGGATGAGACTGTTGCCAACTCTGAATCTTACTCCCACTGATTTCACTAGATCCCTCTGTTTCGACAGTAAAATAAAGATGTTGATTTAAGCCAGAATATACTAAGAAATGGATGCCACGCAAGTGGTCACAGAAGCCATGACAGTGCACGCTCATAGAAAACATGAGCAGTCCACTCCTACCTGCTTAATTGTTCAACTGAAGCTCCCACCCTTCTTTTTCAAATTTTGAACCTTATGTCAGGAAGACCATGCCTACGTTATACTCTCTGGGCTGCGATATCAGAAGCATCTTTCATGGTTCAGCTCAACATGCGTGCAGGAAAGCTGAAAGGAAGGGACAGCAAGTTAATATCAAGCAGAGGCATCCCCCACTACCATTAAATTCTGGATGTGCTAACAACCTGCAGATTTTCAGAGCTCTCAGATGGATCTCTTCAACTCTACCAGCTATGTAGAAAGTTGCCAAGAAGTAAATTAATGCCATTCACGCTCAGGCCTGCCTACCTGACAAATTAACATGCGCACACAGAGTATTTTGCCATGCACAGAAAAGATTTTTTTGGGTTCCCAAACTGAAAGATCATGTGAACCAGGGAGAGATGCTACAAGGGTAAGAAAGAGCAGGCAAGCTTGCAAGAGTGTAGGAATGGGGAAGACACACAGAACAGGTCCTTCCAGCTGCACACAACTTTATAATATCCCTTCAGTGTGCCTGGGGGTGTTCCTGTTTCTCCTTGCAATAAGGCAACTCATCCCAGTGATGCTGGGTACGTGGAGATGGGTATGCGAGTCCATTCCTCCTACATTTGTGCTTAATTTGTCAAGACAGGTGAGCCAGCCTTCAAAACTTCAAAAGCCTGCCTGTCAAGAACACAAAGCCAGGGAAATGAAATGTAAAGTTTTGGCCCAAATTGTGAACAAGACAGAAAATCTAGAGCTACTGAAAACTGGCTGAAGCTGAAATGGCTACGGGATGTTACATGTACTTAAAATACTAGCACTGTGTACATATTTACTGAGGAACTCCACACATGGTTTCCTTCTTTGATTTGCAGATGTTTCGTCTTTTTGCAGAGTGTTAAAATTTTGTTTGAGGAGAGGAAACAGATGCTAGCTGTAATAGTGGCACCTTTCCAAGGTGGAAAGAAACCATTAGTGGGGCTTCCATGGGATTAAGGATGGGAATGGCAAATCCGTATTGCCTTTTTGCACAAATTAGACAACACCATCACTGCAAGGCTTCCTAGTGCTGATGCAAATGTAGAGTAGTGACTGAGATTAAGAGCTGGGGCCTTAACACTGTTTCTGTATCAGTCAGAGCAAATGCAGTCCTAAGCAGAAATCCCACAGCAGACAGCAGAATGGACAATACATGAAGTCCCAGGCCAGAACTATTTATTATCTCGTGCTTCAACCTCTGAGCTACTGTTCTACAGGGAGGGGAAGTTCTGCCCATAATCAGAAACGTATGGAAGAGGATTAAATTTAACACAGCAACAGACCTGAAAAAGAAGACAAGTAAAAACTATGGCCAAATGAACAGAAAATGATGTCATTACCAATCAAAACAATAAACATGGTCAAAACCAGGATATTTTTTAAGTATCAATAATAATTTCACAGGTTTTCTGAAATAAACCCACAATTGTAATGGAAAATAAAAAAACCTGCACAACTTAGAGCATGTTTATTAATCACTTCTCCTTTGTTTTCTGTATTTATATGAAAACAGCAACAGCAATTAATTTGGTCATCCAAGTCTAGGAGGCCATTTGATAGTAGTGAAGTGAACAGGAGGACTGAGAAGCACATATGGGAAAAAACAAAAGAAGATGCCATAGGAACATCTTTTACAGTTGCTGAAAGGGGCAGGGTACAACGTTATTTTGAACTGTGGAGCAGGAGTCAGAGCAGGAGTATGAAGAGGATGATAAGGTTAAACTATAGAGCATCTTTATGATCTTCACAGTGAAATATGTCCAGAAGCAGAAGAGAATGCATCTGCAAGGTGCTGGAGGAGGATAAGGTGAAGGTGAAGAGATGGAGAGGAAGATGAGAAATAAGCAATCAAAGCTTTGCCCAAGAAAGCTGCCAAGATTTGTGAGATTTGGCAGAGGAAGGCCAGGATACTGTGAGGATCACACATTCATGAGAGAGTAAGGAGCAGGAGATCAGTAACTTATCACAGGGGCTGAGGGTGAGTAAAGCAGAATTTGGTCAGAGCAGAGGAAGCAGAAAGACCACTAAGGAAAGTGCTGGTGTAGCAGTGAGGGATGAGTAGCCCACAAAGGTTGTGTGAGTGCCAGCCTAACTCAAGGGACTTGCTAGTGGGAAAGCAGCCAGAGGCAGAAAGGCTGTTGTGGTAGAACAGCAAAAGGTTACAGACACACCCAGACTCACCATACCTAACATCAAACCTTGCTAGGTTAGGAACTGAGCTACTCCAGGCTTCCCGGCCCCCTGTCCTGGTCAAGGGAAAGACCAGTGCACCTCAGAAGGTGGAAGGACTTCCCTTCTTAAAGTGCCCCCTTCTCTCTGATTGGTGCACATGGATTTTGGAGAATTGCTCTTCTGACTTAGAAGCTTAAAACTACCTGGGATGAATCTCAGCCTGCCTGTGGTATCATTCAGAAACAAACCAACAAACGAACAAACAAAATCACAAAAAACCCAAACCAAGCTAAGAAATAGGAATAGTCTTCTTTTTTTAACCTAGAATCCTCCAAAGGAAAAAATCCCCTGATGCCTGAAGGTGGACAGCTGCACCATGGGACAGGCAGGGGAACCTTTGCATTTCAGTCACTCTTGAGCAGGGAGCTACTGAAAAATGGGCTTAAAAAAGTCTGCACGTGATCTTGGGCTATTAAGGAAACCTCTGCTTACAAAAGGTTTCTGAGTGAACGGAAAGACAGCTGTGAAGGCAGACAGCAGCTAATTTGACCCAAGGACAGGGTACAGCCCAAGAATGGGAGACAGTAATAGACAAAGGGTCTAAACAACCTGAAAGCAACAAGGAGGGTGGAAAAAAAGGAAAAAGGAAACTTGAATCAGTCACCTAACAGTCACTGGCTGTAGGAAAGGGTTGCCTTTGGCCTGGGAATACCCACACAGGGATTACAGAGAGGAAGAAAGAGAAAGAGAAGGGGGAGGAGAGGGAGACCAGCTAAACCACACGAATGAAATTGGTTGTAAAGTAACAGCTGCTTTCTTTTGGATAAATATACAAGTTTAACAAGCTAAATTCCAGCACAGGGGCAGAGCCTACTAGAACTGTGGAAACAGCAGTTTGGAGGCACTGCTGGCTTACATGAAGGTCACAGTGTACCTGCAGCTGCACAGCTGAGAGACAGGCGGTGTCACAGGCAAACCAGCCAGCCTGCTCCCACTCTGGAGGATCCTTCTCCTTCAATTCAGGAAGAAAAGGCTCCCACATTCCCAACCAATTCTACCACGTATCCTTAAAATTTATTTTGCCTTAGAAAAACTAGAGCAACAATTTTAAGGGAGTAGAAAAAGTAATATACAGATTATTAAAATAAATGGCAAAAGACAATATGCCCCAGCAAATATCAGACTGGCTTTCTTCTTAAACATTCAGAAAATCAAAAACAGACAATGAAACAAATATCCAGACATTTAATAAAGACATGTTTTGAAAACAGAAAGATAATCAATAGGAAAAGCAAGGAAGAAGAAAATAGTATGTATGGTGACCTTTACTTGTAATTTAAGGCTTCTTCTCATCAGATTAAATCTTACTTCCCTCCCGCCCCCCTCCTCAAAAAAAAAAAAAAATTGTTACTAAGAAGGTGAAATACCTACTTTCCCTATCCAGGAAAACACATGCAGCTGATCTGTTCATTCTACATTTGTCATTTAATCTATCTGTTCATCAGACTACAGCATCAGCCATCTTGCTAATTATCTCCTTCCAACACACAGAAATTGAAAAAGATGAAAAAGTCACCCTTAGGAAACAGAGGACTAGGAAAATGGAAAGATAAATTCCAAGTTTCAATACTGCAATGAATAATACCTTAAATATTCCGTATTCTCAAACAACTGGTTTGCCTCAGATGACAAGAAGATGCAAGACTTCTGTAATCTGTCAACCAACTAAGAATAAAGGGCAAACCAAACAGTTTCAAAGGATGCAAAAACCACATCTCTTGTCTTTCCAGGTAACTTTTTATTCTGAAATACATTTACATCTCTGCATGAGCAATCATCAGAAAAACACTCCCAGATCTAATTACAGATCACCTTATTGTACACTGCTTCTTAGTTTTGAACAAACAAGCATTTATATTTTCAAATTATGAAAATCTCTCAGAAATTGTAGCAATATTTCTACAGTGCTAAAACCATTTTAGCAAATCTGCTGCGATTTTTAATCCATACAGATGTAAAACTGTACCACGATTAACTCACACAACTCTCCATTTTAATGAAAGTGCAATTTAGATTCACCCAAAATACTGGCTTGCAATGCCTTACAGTTAGCTGAGCTTTTCACTGCTTCCTATTAGACCCGTTCAGCTAGAGAAATCTGTAATTTCTCCAATTTAGGTACAGCCGAGTCAGATAAAAAAGCAATCAAGACCCATTTAGAGTATTTGACTGGGCTAATAGTTACCCAAAACTATTCAGGACGGACTTCTAAAGCATGCCTCAGGAGTATCCAAGCACTAAAAACGTTAATTAGTGTTAATATCAACAGAAGTTTAACCTGGTGACAAAAGCTCCAAACGTTTTCTTTCCTATTAATTGCGAACATGCATAAAGAATGCTAGTCAGATCACCAGGATTTTATGTAAATCCTACAAAATCACAACCAGCATCCACACAACACATTATTTAAGACCAGCAGCTCCTCCTACCAGCGCACTGGGAAACCGCATTTAGTCTTTGCATCAATTCTTCCAGGGCCATTTCTTCAATTTTCAGCCAGCATCTCATTCTCAGTTAAAACAAAAAGAATCCACAGCAAACATGCCCCTCCTGCTCCAAGGATGAAGGGAGGCAGAGGGGGGAAGAAAACCCAAACCCGACCACTACAGCAGTGCTTCTCAGCCGTGCATTTCAATTGCTCCGCACGGATCCACTCGGCACAAAGGGAGGCAGGAGCCCACGTTCCCTGCTGGCAGCGCCTGGGTGAGGCGGGCGCTGCTTGAAGCCAGAGATGTGAATGTTAATGACAGCAAGACGGCTTAAAACTTCTCTCCCCTCCCCTGAGTGAGAGTTTGCCCGCAGTGGAGTCCTCAAACGCCAGAATTAACGCGGAGCGTTGATGAGCCGACCTATCTCCCGCCTCTTGCAGGCTGCAGCGAGCGCTGGGAAGGGCTGCGCTGCATCGAACGGGGAGCAGCCGGAGCTCGCAGAGAGCCCCATCCTCACTCACGCTTACGTGAACGCTAAGGCTCCTCTCTACCTTCTTGCCAGTTTGGTGCCAGGGTGTCTAGCTTGGAATAAAAATGCCTTCCCACTGACAACGCCAAGGGCGATTTCGCTCTCACCAGCCCGCAGGATGCCTTCACGTTCGGTTTGAAATGGTCATTTTTGAAGGCTGAGGACTTCAAATTTCCTTTTAATGCAGCTGTCTTTTGGACTGTTTGGATGAGTTGAACTGCTTAAATGTTGTGCCACGGCAGTCTTGAAATTTTGCAAAAGCCACATTTCCAGAGAAACTGTACCACCACCTCAGGCAAAGGACTATTAGGGTCAGGATCTGTGGACCCCTCAAGGTGTATGGAGTACCTACTACAGAACTGCTGCAGCAAGCCTCATAATCAGTAAACTTCCATTTGCTATACAGGCTACAGCACCACTGGAAAACTTTTAGGGATACAGAAAATCCTACAGGACTGAAAGCAGTACAATGCTATTTGACTGCTCCTCGTAATTGATTTTCAGTGCTTTTATACAGACTGTTTTACAAGGTTCAAAGTATGAGGCTTTTAACACTTACGTTTTTAAAAGGTCATCTTGACGGCTACTAAATCTCATTATTGGTATGTTTTTGCTGATGGTCACCTGCATTCTCCCACTCTTCTAATCATCCTATTGGTTTTATCCACGTCCTCTTATATTTTAGCCATTCAAATAAACAAATAGTTATCCATGGCTAAAAGAAAAAGGGATGTTTTCTGTATGCTTAAAAGGACTCTGTTGTGTTATTTAAGATAAAGATTCTTTTCTACACGTTACATAGAGCAGGCAAAAAACAACAACCTTTCCCAGGAAAATAAGTGGACAGCTATGATGGCTTGTTCATAACTCTCAACGTTAACATTAGAGAGGGCATGAACTAAAATTTGAGAGGACCCATCAATCTATCTGGGCTTCCTCTGCCAATAAAATTGATTGAGGTAATTAATTTACTACATTCATTTACATTATTTCTAGTGAAAGTATGGCAGGCCTACAGCAGCTCCATGTATTATATATGACTAGAGCCATATAAGTTTCCATTTCTATATTAATAAAAATGGCAAAATGAAGTCTTCACTTAAGCTTTTCCATAACAAAGTATTACCACTGAAAAGCAGGATCTGCGGGAACTTTATATGCAAAAAGTATTTTGTTTATCTGACCGCCATTTAAGACTGCATTTTTGCAAAGGAACAAGTGATGTGCAGCAAGACCACGGGTACCAGGTCAGGCTCTGGTCATTCAGATGGTGAACCAGGAGGAGCAAAGGAAGGAAAAAAGGCGTGCAAGTCTGCAGGTGCATACGGATTACTAAGGCTTCTTCTGAAACAAAGGCTGTGCAACAGAACAACACATCCAAAGACAGCCCAGGGAGAGCTCCAGTTGTCAGTCAGTCAATGGAATTTGTTAACTGCAGCAAGTTAAAGACCTAAGACATTTTAGCATCTGCAGAACAGCCAAGTTCACTTGTTAAGATTACACCATTTCCTGGTGCAGCAGGAAGTGCAGGAGACTTATTCATTCCTAAGCACCTACTGCAAGAGAAGATGCTAGTTCAATCCCGGCCTTCCTTGAGTGTCAT
This sequence comes from Oxyruncus cristatus, assembly GCA_013399855.1. Lineage (NCBI taxonomy): Eukaryota > Metazoa > Chordata > Aves > Passeriformes > Cotingidae > Oxyruncus > Oxyruncus cristatus. The sequence goes on along the minus strand of VXAY01003144.1, from coordinate 95,885 downwards.
GCCTCAATTCAACAGTAATTTCATATTTTCCTTGGAAAATCAGCAGGCTGCTTAAGCCTTCCATATATCATAAGGTCCATCTTTCCATGGAGTTTCTCAGTGAAATAACAAATGACAAGGAATATAAAAATGTAGTGATCAATTTTATCACATCAGCCAGTCAAGTCTCAGGATCACATGCACAAAATAATTTATACTTGTGCAAAATGAGTGGACAACCCTGATATGCTAGTTAAACCTAAGTGACACCAACACTGCCACTTTATATATACTTTCTACACCTTTGAACAAATTCAAAACATGCAAGGCATGAGCAAGGGATCAAAGTGAAAGGTTTAGTTAGCCAGATCGAAAGTTAGTTTACCTAAAAGTGGGTTATTTGCAATCATGTATTTGTTTAATCATGTTCCTTCATGGAAATCAGGCACCCTTGTCTTCCTAAGAAGCTTTGGCATAGCTTCTCTACTGAATGAAAGAGATAAGGTATTTTCAGGATATTGAACCAAATGTGGGATTATGATCTCCGAAGGTTTGAAATAGGATCACCCATGTTTTCATAAACAATCTTGAGTCAGAGTAAAGAAAGAGAGCTTAAACCAATTAAAATCAACTCTTAACATGAAGAACCAACCGAGCTTTCTTGCAACACAGACCAAACTAGTATCTAACCATGAGCTACCTAAGGAATCAAAACATTGGTATAGTGTAGTATTGGGGACGAGCTATTGCAATTTTCACTCTCTTGAAGTTTGTACTTGATTCCCCACACATCTGCAGGTCTTCACGACACTCGTAACAGGGAGTTAAACATGCCATTTCAGTCCCACACACCTCCTGCCAAATTAAAATTTAATAGTAAAAGGACTGGTGTCCAGTTCTAGCACTGAGAGTCTGTAAACACAATAGGAGACGTTGTCATTTTTCAGGTACAATGTGATTTTTTTTTTTAATGAAAAATTCAAGCCACTTCTGGAATTCTGATTTTTAACTTCTGCTAATATATCACCTTTAGCAAAATATCTTCACCAGTCCCAGGCAAGCCTCTCCTGCAACAGAGGAATTCATAAAGAAATTTCAGGAACACACAGTCTTTCAGTTCTGCCTTACATATTTAAAATATAGTGGAAACATTTTTGTCGAATGGCCTGTACTCCTATTTCTTTCAGTGAAACTGCAAAGATAATAAGCAAGGAGCAAATGTATTGCAGAATTTAATCAATCTATTTCCATGGCTACATGGATGTAATATATGACCTGATTTGTGTTGACTTTTTTCTAAACTTCTATGGGATTTGCAAGCCACAACAGTGTCATTTTTTTCCTTCAGTACTCTATTATGCTCTGGTTTTGGCTGTGGTCTTCAGCAAATCCTGTTCAACCACAGCAACATCACACATCTCCTGTTTTCAAACAGCTTCACCCAAACAGCATTACCTAGTTTTTCAAGAAATTGCAGCTATTTTGAAAATGTTTCAGAAGTAACACATAGCTGTCCTCTCACGTGGGGAGACAAACCAGTAACTGTTAGCAAATAATCATTTAATGAGTTTTGCTTGAACAAAAGATACTTTCTGTAATATACCTACAGATTTCTCAGCTCACTTTACTTTGATCTACATCCACTACATCAGTCATCAGTGAGTTTCAAAATTTATTTATGTGCTGTGTGAAAATCTGTTTTTGTTTACACTACCTTCCTGAAAATCTTCTGTGTGCCCCAGTTTGCCTTTTGTGAAGCAGTGGAAAAAAACCCCAGGAAATAAACACTCTCTATTCACTTCCCCAACCCATTCATGACTATACAGACCTCCACTGTAGGTGATATTATGTCTCCTCCAATTGCCTGTTTTCCAGATAGAAAATTTCCTACACTAACTACTTCCTATTTGTACAAAAGCAACCCCATACCTCTGACTGCCTTCTCCATTCCCCCACATACCCTAATTCTGCTTTAACAAAGAGAACAAAACTGGACATGGTACTCGAGAAGTAGGCACAGCAGAGATTACAAAATGACATAAGGATTTTGTTGTTCTTGGTTTCCCTCTCAGCAGTTCGTAGTGCTCTGTTTGCCTTTCAGACCAACGCTGAGTGCCAACAGTGCTGCTGCTGTTTTCAGGGAACTACCCACAGTCAAGGTCTCTCAGTGAGGGGAACAGCTAGCATAGGATTGTCTTTTCTTACATGTATCTCTCAAATAATTAATTTCACCTTCTCTACTGATCAGCTACTTAACATCACCAATTTGTCCTCCAACTGTTAGCATTCAGCACTGAATTTTACTATTTTGCATAGATACTTTCACATATTTGCAAATTTTAGATTTACATGCTTTCTTTCCATTTGGGATTTGTGTTCACTTGGGATTATATTCCATGGCTGGAACCCCTGCAGACATCCCTGCTTTACTCCACCAGTAACTCCCCCTCCACCCACAGAAAACTGACCACCTAAAGCAACTCCCCATTTCTTGTTTTTTAATCAATTATTAATCCACAAGAGGGCTTCCAGTTTAACCCATAGGAGCTTAGTTTCTCTAAGAGCATAAGAGCGTCTGCAGTAGAAGAAAAAGCTATTTATAGAATACAAGAAATGAAAACACATACAGGTCTCCCTGCTGCTTTGCCTGGGCCCTACCACATCGCTTGTGGCAAAGGGAACAGGCAGAGCATATGGATGTGTATGCCTATGCAGCCAAATCCTCTGCCAGACATTCCATACTGCTTTCTAGTGATACCACATGGTCAACATCAGGCAGCCAAGTCAGCACGCTCTTTTCTGGATGGCCCCAACATCACATGCCACAAAACCATAAACTGTGTAAGCAGTGAAGCTTCAGGCGTCCACGTCATTGTCTAAAGAACCTGCAAATACAGCCAGAAAGACTTACCTAAGCTGGGCTCCCGCAGAGAGGGAAGAGACCTATTGAATGTGTGTTTCATAAATCTAGGTCCTCACAGGTCCTACAAAAAACTTCCACATACACCCACTGCACAAGAGCAATACTGATCCACAGCCTTAAATGAAAGAGGAAAGAAAAGGGAAACAGGACAGTTGATATGAAAGATCCAAACAGAAAATGCATTTTTAACATTTCAACCTCCTCTTGGCAGCAGTTCTTCCTTCATGAAGCAAGGGGATTTTTCCCTTTTATTTCTTTGAATGACTGAGTTCTCTTGGTAATCAGCCCAGTTAGGCTTTATTATGTAAAGCATCTGGGATTTGAAACTGGGATTCATAAGCAGAGATGGTAGTATTCTGTTTTTGGCAACACCTCACTCTTTCACAAGGAGAAAATTGTTCCTAGATTCACAATCTAAAGGAATACACGGAACCTAGCAAATACATGGAGGAAGGGGAAAAAAAAATAATCAAAGTCTTTTCTTCTTAAAAACTTGACACTCAAACACTTATAAAAGGCCAGACTACAGGCAAGGTTCATTTGCATAAGAACACAGACTAAAGATGCTTTCAGATGTGCAGGAGCATTTAACAGAGGAATCTCTTTAAAATGATACCTTTTTTATTAATATATAAATTTACCAAATCTCCATCAAGTCCTCAGTGTCTCCTCAACCTCAATACCTTCCTCTGAGAAAGTAAGTGCCATACAGAAAAAGAAGGTCCTAGCAGCTGCTCTCCATGCTCCCACACCTGGAATGTGTGGTAGCTCCACACAGCGACCAGGCCAAGTGGTAGCCAGACCAAGTACTCAGCAGTAGAGGAAGAGCTTCACCCTCCTCTTCCTTTCCATTATTGCCCAGGTCCATGGCTAAAAAGTAAAGGAAGATGGATGAAATGCAACATAGTCATCTCTATTTGATGGCCCCCTTCCAACGTAGCCCAGTCTTGCTACAGTCCAGCTCCCAGTACTTGCAGTCTTCTTCCCTAAACACCTTGCTCTCTCCCCTATTATTTGCAATCTAGTCTGTCCTTACCAAAAAAACCCAACCAACCAAACAAACAAAAAAAAACCCAAAACAAAAACAAACAAACAAACAAAAAACAAAAAAAATTAAGATTAGTTCTTAAAGCTTAGCTTAGTTACTAACGCTTCCATATTTTATTTCTTTCATATCTGTTTCCCATTAGAACAGCATTCATCATTCTTCTCTAAAGTTTTGTAGTTAGGCTCTTCAGCCTGAATTAACTTTAAATGATTGACCAGATCACAGGTTTCAATACTTTCTAGCATAACAGGCAGCATCTTCTTTCTCCCCAGCCTCCCTTGCTTGAATGGAACATCATTTGAATCTTGTCTTCTGTGTTTCAGAAGAGCACCAAGTTTCTTAGTAACTGCTTCATTCAGTTTTCTTCTTAATCCCATGTGGCAAAAAAGGACGATGAAGTAATCACTGCAGAGCCAACAGCCTTGAAAGAGTTTATTTAGTTTAACACCTCCAACTGCCCCCACTCAGCTGAGGGCTGCTCCAGTCCTTTATCCTTCTCCAGTCTGAGGAGATAAAGTATCCAGATGTGCCCACAGCTGCACTCCTCTTAAGCAGGCATGGCAATAAATGAATGAGTACTGCCTTTTGCCAGTGCAGTGCCAAGTAAGACCCTACCTTTCTAAGCTTACTGACATATCTTTATAGATGAAGGAAGCACTTCCTGTAGGAAGTTAGGAAGACCAAGGACAGAAAGCATAAAGGTGAACAGGGAATGAACTTGCTGCGAACAGAAGTAATATGGAAAGAAATAAAGCATCACTGTTATTTCCTTCATTGGGGAACTTCCACTTGTATGTACAGTTAAAGGAAAGGCTACACAAGGGAAATTTCTCCAGCCTCTAAAGAAATGAAACCACAGTACTTTAACCATATTAAAAAAAATAGATAGCAGGGAGCTCTGGTTTTAGGGGGCCAGATATTGAAAGGTACCGTGATTACATATATAAATGCAGAAATTAAATGGATCCAGCAAACATGCATCTTTTGTCTTCTGTTGTCAGGGTGACTTTCTTTTCAAAGGAAATGCAGGATGAAGGATCATAAAATTAATTTCTTCCCTCCAAAACAATCCAACACTTTTTTAAAAGCTCAAGCCTTTGAGGTCTCCTACAAACTACTAGACATTTAATCAAATCATGTGTGTGTGTTCAGATTTGGAGTATCAAAAGTCTAAATTTTATTATATGCCCTACTTTGCAAAAATTCCTATTTCAAAAGAACCAGCTGTAAACATAAAAGTTCAGCATGTCTACCATTCAAGAGTCAGGATTTAAAACACTCATGAAATTTCCCTGTAACAAAAAGTGATATTTAACAGCCACTTACAATTGTTAATTTTACTTACAATCAGCAATATAAAAAGTATTCAGAATAAAAAAGTAGGGTACTTCCAAGACCATTCCATTTGATTACACAAAGTAAAACTGAAGTGCTTCCCCTGAGGTACAGGCTGACAAGTTTTATCACAGATAAAGGACACAGTAGAAAGATGTCAACTTTAATTCGGGTATTTTTAAAATCACAGAATCATTTAGGTTGGAAAAGATCTTTAAGATCATTGAGTCTGACCATTAACCCAGCACTGCCAAGTCCACCACTAAACCGTGTCCTTAAGTGCCACATCTACATAGCTTTAAATACATTCTGTTCCATCCCTGGAGGTATCTTAAAATTTGGTTACCCTTTTCCACTTTTACGTCTTTTAAAAAATAGCACTCAGTGGAGTTTCTGGGAGACAGAAAGCTTTTCTCTTTTCCCACCTCTGGCAGATGTGCTGCCCCTATGCTATGTACTGTTCTGCCCTGGATCCTAGCCTCCCTCCCAGACTGCACCTCAAGCACCGTTAAAAGACTTGGCTTTCTCTTGATGCCAAACAGGAAAATTTAAGGAGTCTCAAAAAAGTAATCGGAAAATAATTTCCAGCTACCAAAAGGGTATTTCACCTGCAGCCAAAGAGGCTGAATGCAAAGTCAGTGCTGAATGCCAGATCTCAGCGTTGCTGCAGAACACTCACACTCATCACAGGTCCTTCAATCATACCTTTGTGTCTTTCACAACACAGCTTGAAAACTTGTCTCTGAATATTTTCTTAACAAGCCTATTGCCCCATCTATTTTACTGCACACAATCTTCAGTTAATAGAGTAGCATTATTTTCTTATTTGTGTTGATGGATGCTTAATGCAGCAGATATTATCAAAAGTGGCAAGAGATTCCAGGTAGGGAGAAAAAAATGCCTCTGAAAAAAATGTTTGGCAGTTACAACTTTTCATTTCTCGACAAGCAAAAATCACTATGTCCCAATCTACAATTTCCTTTTGGGTTTTCCTTCAACTGCCAGCTCCCTCCCAGAGCCTCAAAACATCAGTGCTGTCCTGTCCCACACTTCTGCCACTTACCCATCTGTGTTTACTCATCAGCTGCAATTATGACATCCAGGTTGAACTGCAGCACAGAGCTTTGTCAAAAGCTCAGTAGCTGAATGCCTACTGAAACACGACTTGGTACAACTTGGATGTTCTGATTCCAAGAGCACATCTAAGTGCCAATATTGGTTCAACTAGTCAGATATTGTTTATGATAACACTGAAAAAAAAATACGATTGAATAAAAAATTCAGAAGTACACAAAAATTTCCAAGATAGTAAAGGAAAAATAGATTAATATGTCAGACAAAAACCACAGTGTCTCACAGTACTTCATTGTATATGCTCATATATTTGTCATTGCATACAATGCTTCTGCGTGATTATTGCCAGGATGTAGAGCCTGGGAAGGACTTCAAGGAAAGAAAGAATTATGGTACCATATGGCTCTTTCCAAGACAGCAGATGAAAAATGCACCAGTCTCCAATCATGTAACTGAACATGGCAATGTCTGGATCTCTGAAGAAGAACACTTAGATCCTCTTCACCATTCCCACTTCTGTACCCAAGAGAAAGAACATTTTCAGGGCTTAACACTGTCACAGCATGAGCAGAGCACAAACAAGCAACAGGGAGAATGGGGAGGTTTAGCATTTTGAAATGTAATTTAAAATCACGATTCCAGTGGGCAGATACAGAGGCCTGAGGATGTCAGATACAATGCACTGGAAGGCCTGACTTGAAGCTTTAGCTATACCACACCAACACACATAAAAGGAAAAGTCTATTTGGCCCATGCAGACTCATCTACATTAGCATCCCCCTAAGAGCCATTTGTTTCCTTCAGGGTCTCAACCAACCCTTTGGAGAAAAACAAGACAGGCATTAAGGAAACAGTCATTTTTGCATCTGTGGTTATTAGTATGGTTGGATCTGCCATTGCTAGGATCCCCTGCTACAAAAGCAAAAATCATTAAGTAACTTCAGCTGGAAGGCTCTATTGAGTAGAACCAAAGAAATGCATAACAATGAACAATCTAGGAAATAACATTTGAGATTATGTTATCAAAAACAGAAGTCAGAGATTCTTTAAGTATCGAAAAGCTTTCCACAACACAAAGTTACACATAAAACCTCTTACCCTACTTCATCTTTCTAAGTATCAGATTTCTCTTCACTGTCACATGTATGGGTAAACGGGATGTCTTATAGAGTAATTAGCAGTGGGGCAATGGGCTGCAAGCAACAAGTTCTCAAAAAGCAGAAGTTGCTATTAAATCGTTTAATTTTATTGCTTTCGTGGAATGAGGCAGCATAGCGTTCACGAAACTGTTTGCTTTACAATGGAAAAAATGTTTTTGTTGCCTAGATCTTTAAATGTATAAAGGCAACACAGAGGGGTAGGATAGGATTTGGAAAACAGAAACCAATAGCCACAACACACAATTCTTTCACTCTACTTCTGTCCCTTTCCTCCCGATATTTGCAGGACATTATTTAAAACTAAAGACCTGTTTCTCCTGGAAAAGACAGTGTCTGCCTACTCTTCCCACCTCCTCAATCCCCAAATAGATTCAGTTTGTACACACTGAGCACATGGATCATTCTCATGCAGTATTAGTAACTCAGACCACCCAAAACAAATAGTAATAAAAGAAAGTCCATGAAAACTTCTTTTCTAGAGAGAAAACTCTTTAAAAAGAAATACCTCAGCAATGACAGGCAACGTGATCTGTGGGGGGAACACAGTAAGGTCTCAGATTCAAACGTTGTTTAAATCACTAAATACAAAGGCCTAGTGTCTAAACTCACATAACTTCATGTGAACAGCTGGCTCCTTTTAGAAACGAAAAGGAGTTTATGAAACATTTTAAAACCTATTTTAGGAAGCAATCCCACTATGGAATTACTGCCTTTACTGACAATGTTTTGTCAACATGTGTTGTGTTTTTCCATACAGCCTAGTCTTCTCAGTACTGTATTTTTCCAATGTATATGGGAAACTCTTTTTGTGAACAGAAAGAGAGAATCACAGATGTGACTTCTACCTCATGTACCTGTGACCCAGGTACATGCATATGTTTAGATGTGCTAAACACACCTGCTGAAAAACAATCCAATTCTTATGCAATACTTGCTTAACAGAGTTTTTCTTTCTTGAAGTTCAATAATACAAGTAAGTTTTAAATTAATTCTTTCTGATATAATTACACAACCACACTGTTGCATAGATTTATTTTTGGCTCAAATAGTTGAAGCTAATCATAAGCATCACTAAAATCTTCTAACACAATATATGAAATCATACTCCTCTCACAGACAGAACAAACATACTCATCTGTTAGAACACATACATGTATCCCATATTAAATTACTTACATGAACTACAAATAAAACCAATGTCCTGCCAAAATTCTGTTATATGGCAAATATACTAGCAATTCATTTCAGCAGCACTCTGATCTCCAGCTCCAAAAAGCAGCTCAGAGTGCAACAATATACAAACAATAGCACTGAGCTTTAGAAGGCAAGACTTTATCTATTTTTCTGAACACTTTTACTGTAAATAAATATTTACACACACATAGAGAGTCCACATTTAGGATTGTAAATACCAACCTTTTTTGTTGTTCTGTCCTAAATCCAAAGCATGTCGCACATCTTCTTTAATCAGGCATTTTATGGGAGAGCAGCACAAATGGCACAGCATTTGAGAAACAAACGCAGTCAAAAGGTCCAAGTGTGCATGTTAAACTCTTCTCAAACGCAGTAAAATTGAGAGGCTCAGTGCAGTGCATTTGGCTTTTGCAGTGAACTTGTTACCAAGGAAACCAGCAGCTGCAGGTGTTTTCCCATTTACCAGGGAATGAAAATTCAGCAGTGAGATTACTTGTCTACTCAGTATTTTATTCACATGGGGTTTTTTGTATCAATAACAAACTATTTCTCAAACTGTTAGAAGACCAGACAGCGTTAAAAAATCATTTAAAAAAGCTTCCTCCGCACATGACCTTACTGAACAGTGAACAGCACCTTAAAATGTTTTCCTCTTTATTCTCCTCCAGTCCCCCCTCCAGAAGTGACCCGCCTCCCCTGAACTGTCTCCTTCAATAAGTGTGCAAAGCCCACCCCATGTCATGGGTTTTGATCCTAAAAAGTGCTTTAACAACTTGGCAAGGCTCCAGCTTCAAGGAAACAGTACAAACTTGGGAGAGGTTTGCAGGAATGCCTATTCTGACCATATGGCATAACTTTGCAAAATTGTATCATGCTACAGAGATATCCCCATAACTGATATGATTCATGCTTCTTAGGATGAAAGTATAACACCAAATATTTAATAAAACCCTAATGGAGATGCAAGTAGAAAATCCACTTTCAATGCAGTTCTTCCACAGGATATTAAACCTATAACTCAGTTATGCACACAATGCTTACTTCTCATTTATGCTACAGATTCTCAAGGCAAGATATATAAATTAAAATATGGGTACTGCTTTTTTTTTTTTTTTGTTACATTAGCCCCTTTTCTCATAATAAGACACCAGAGTATTTACCATATCTTCTGAGCTCCGAAAGTTTTTTTTCCACTTGTCCTCCTTCAGTGTTATTGATTCAACAGCAGCATCTACTGGGCATGGAAGGGCAAGACTCAATTTCTTAGAAGAGATTAAAGGGCCAGGCACAGTGGCATGCAATACTTCAGCATCTGTCTCTGACTACTTTGGCAGTGGTCACCGTGAAACCAGAAAGGAACTAAATTTTTAAATATGCTTTTGCTCTCCATTCACCTCTCCAAAAGGAAAACAAACCCAACAGAAAGATGGATGAAAGGAATCGCTTCTTGTTGCCCTTTGGAGATAACATATCACATATACACGTTATATATTACATTTAGGAATATAAGATACACTGGGCTAACAGAACCAGTTGGCAAGAATTCTGCCAGTAGAAGTATTCAAATATTCTTAAAGTTCATGCAGTGAAGAGTTTTATTATAAACCCTTTTGCTCTTAAAATCTATTTTTCCTCTTTATTACACAAATAAATAAGTAATTTTTCAAAATAAATAAACAGAAAAACCTCCACCAAACCAGTACCAACCAAACAGTGAGTAATAACCAACCAGATCAGACCAAGCAAAAGTTCTTCAAAACTTCACGAAGAACAAGATGAACACATGTGAACCTACTAAATGCTCAAAACAAGGATTCCAAAGGACTTCGGCCTTATAACACCCAGTATTTGCCTTCCATAATAGAATCTACCAGGGTCTAAATTCTGTAAGTGGAACACAATAGTTGAGGGACACAGGACAATCCACATTTCTGACAGGCTCATGTAAGCAAGCCAAAGAAAATGACAGGGGCAGCTCAGCCTCATCCCTTCCTGTGCCCTTCTGCAGAAACTGGTATTTAATCTGCCTGCTGAAAGGCACACACCATGATCAGGGTTCACAATCATAACCCTTGCCCGGCTTTTGACCTCCACACAATTCCTTCTTTTAAAATGCAACCAGATGAGAACAGGATCCCTATTGCAAGCATTCACTGTGCATCACAAACCAAGTAATTCTTTATTAAATGTATAAATGCTACTGGAAACAGAGAGCAAAACTCAAGACTTTCATTTTACAAGTTGGGGCCTCAGTCATCAGCAAAACAAGTTTCCCTTTGCTACCACCCCCTCCAGGTTAGTCAATCTTCACTCCTTCAACACAGAGTCTTCAATCAGGAAGAGCCCAGCAGCCAGTCAACTGAGCATCCACCCAGGCTTCCAGGCTGAGAAGGAAACCGAGGAGCACTCTTTTTGTGGGCAAGTGCTCCAATCAATACCTTTGCTATGACATGTTGGGAACCCCAATACCTTTTTACCCAGCCTGGATAAAGCTGACTATTCTACCATTTCAGAGGCCAGGCAAGGTGTATGCTGGGCACATGTAGCAGCTCAAGAGCATCAAACATCCCAAACTTTATAAAGACAGCCTTCTGAAGCAAGGCAGCAGCTCTGGGCAAAGGCAAGGGGACCCGTGATGATGTAGCTCAATCCTCATCAGAAAAATTACTGAAGGAATTACACCCTCTTGGACTTAAAACATCGAAGTGCTACCAAAGCACCACGAACACTGGCACTGTTCTCTCCTGCATGCCCCTAGTAAGCCTCTTCTTCCTTTGCAGTGCAGTGAACTACAGCAAGTCCAGAAGCCCTGCTGGAGTCCCACCAGTTGGTAAAACAGGAAGACAATGGAACTGCTCCCTTTGGGATCAGTCCAGGCTACAAACACAGATGATATTTGGTACCTTGTATAATCTCATCGATAGCCTTCCTATATAAATGTGTTTTGCAACAGTGAAAAGGGCAGGCAAGGGCCATTACTGTGGAATGAAGTATGCCAGGGTGCCCAGTACAGCACATACCATTGCTCTGCACTGCAACTACACAGAGGCACATTACAGGACACAGAACAGCAAATTTCAATACATAGTATGGTTCTATAACATACACTGCATGTTCTAAAATGAGGTGTTTCTCAAAATAAGCGGTAGTACAGAGGGGGAAAAGAGTACAACGGCTCAACATGTGTAACATGGCATTTCTTCTGGTTTTTTTTCCCCCTGATTCTCTGACTACAAATCCTGCCTATGTAGAAAAAGGAACCTTCCAGTATTTCTCCTGGAAAAAATTTCTCCTCAACACAGAGTTCTAGTGAAGAGGACTTCAGGCAGCACTAAGAGAGCTATCTCTTCTTCTAGGCTTACCAGCCTTGTCTCAAGTGGATTTTTTGGCATTCCAGACAGCATTACAGAGGTCCTCAGTACCTTCTCTGCACATAAGTGGCCTCATGCATGTATCTGCACACCTTACTGGAAACAGAAGCTGCTAGTAAGATTGTCTGGTTTTCAAGGACCTGCTCTATAGCTCAAAGGAGCCTCAGCACAGCAACACTGATGTGGTTTCCCTAAAACCTTCACCTTTTGGACATGTTTTCTTGGAAGCAGTTAATCCCAGGTGGCTTATTTTCCATTCAGTCCATCATTTTCAGTGTAGTTGGTTTTCCCCAAGACGATTCTTGGATGGAAGTGACACGTGTCGCAGGGATACCTCAAAGCCTTCCCCTCCTTCTTCTGCACACTTAGTGATCAGCAAAAGTTCCTTTCCCCGGATAAGTCTTTGCAAAACAGGTTGCACAAATTTAACAGTGGAAAGTTTTAACTGACAGACTCCAGATGTAATATCAAATTTCCTTCCCTCTTCTCTATATGGAGTTGTTCAGCAACAGTCAATGGAAATTATATTAGTCTGTTCAATAATTAGTTTAGATGACATTTTAAGACTATAAGCAATAAGCTAATTATGTGCAATAAATAATTTTAAAGAATCACAATTTTTCTAATGTACTCTAATGTACATTAGGCTACATTAGGTTTAAGCAGATCTGGTAAGGTGAGCTGAGAAAATAAAACTTATCACTAAGCAACTTAAATTGCCCAAATTAAACTCTCTCCAGCCTCTAGCAATTAAACACAGTATCTATAGCTGAAGGAAAAGGTTTTCCTTTGACAGCTGGCCATTTAACCAGTTCTGGTCAACTCTAAACCAGCACAATTTTCAGCATCCAAGAAACCCAGCCATATCAATATGCATCCAGTCTTCACCTTGTACCTGAAAATAACAAACAAAGGAATTCCTAGATAGCTGGAATTCCTATTCTTTTCAGCGGTAGAAAGATTTCTAAGCACCTTATTTGTGGACACAAATACTTGCAACTATAGCAAAAAGCAAAACTAGAGTCAACCCCNNNNAATATTTTATTTCATTATTTTCTACTATTTACATTACCAAAAAACCCTCCTCCTATGCAGTGACTTTAACTTCCTAAACACTGTAAGAGAGTGCATCTGATTAACACCAACAACTCTATACATTTGCATGAAACAGCCTTGAGTAATTCCTCAGTGCCAGAGGCAACAACTGAGCCCAACATCTAATCTGGGTACTGGCTGGAACTAAGGCAAAGCAACTCATTTCCATGACAAATGGTCCTGCACAAACGGTCCAGCTGGAAGCCCATGAGTCTGTCTAACCCCACCACATTTTACCCTACAGATATGTAGATGACCCTGAAATGACATTAAGGCAGGATGTGAAACCTTGTCACTCAGAAGGTTTCTACTGCACCCATCCAAGACCTAACGTTTACATTCACAACTTCTCCATCTTCATGGCCTAAGGAGCAAGTGCCAAATCCAGAAACCTGCCCTTACAAAAGAATAAGCCAATTTCTAATACAGAGTTTGGGGTTTTTCTGTTTGGATATTATAATGAAGCAGATTTGCAAAGATATCCACTGACTACAGATGCAGGAAAATTGGATTTACAGAATGCCTAAACAGGTTAGACATGTAGCCCCTCCTGAATTTCAGTCATACTGCTGCTTAGGCACTTCTCCAATTTCTTTGGAGCCACCTGAGGCACCAAAAGCACAAAGGTACTAATGTCAGAGACTAAACAGAATTGACATAGCTTTCCTGTTTTAGTTTCAGCAAGTATCCAAGGCTTCATCCTGCACTAACAACTCCTGAAAAACAAAGCATGATTTACATCAAATGAGAAAAGATTTGTTACATTCAGATGCATCACAAAAGCTATGAATTTTCATCATAAACTATTATTGCTTTCTCTTCTGATTAAATGGCTATATATTTCAAATAGATTATGAACAAAAGTACATGTATAACTACATAATATTAAAATATATAAATCTAAGAAAGTTGTATCAACTTTCGCTTGCTGTATTTTGCTGGAGGATAACTTCATACATCACATAAAAATGGCACTATTTGAGGAAACTCCAAATTTCAGTTTACATTCATCACATCTTACCATGAAAGTGTTCTGAACACCATGCAGAACAAAGAGGTATAGTTTCCCCGTAACTTAATCTTAAGAAGTCCTTTTGCTTCTTTGTACAGGTAATTGCTGTTTGCCTCTCTCTTGGCAAGGATCTCTCCAAGCACAGAACAGGCAGTGAAATGAAGGCAGAACTCCAGCTATACTTCCCAAGTTCATGTGATCTCCAGCTAAAAAGGAACCCCAGCCAAACTCTTTCTGAGAAGCAAATCACTCTCTAGGAAATGTGAGAATAGAAAGGGAAAAATAAATGCTGTGACTGGGCTGCTCATTATAACAGAAAACAGGGAAAAAGTAGAAGGAAGTGTAACAATGCAGCAAAGGTATTTCCAATACACCAAGTACCCACTGAAAGTTGTGATATATAAGCCATTGCAGCATATGTCACTTGGAACAGCTCTCTAAAATCTCCCTCAACTGAGTTCAGAGAACTTTGAAGAAAAAATTAGAAATGCTTTCACACCTTTAAAAAAGTCTAAGAGGAATTTTAGGCAGGATGGTTTCCTGCAAATAATCTTTTCAGCAAGCAGCAGCTGAACTGAAAGTTCATCATGTGTGGCACTGAATTACAGACAGATACACACACACACTCTGAATTCTACTGCTGACATTACCAAAATACCTCTCCATAGCTCATTTTTAGCTGGCAGTGCCTTTTTACACTAATGGAGCTTTTCTGCTCTAACTTCTTCAACTGAATGTTACTAGTTGAACATTAAGTTATTTTTAAATATTCCATACTTGCTGCAATTCCCAGGAAATAAGGAATTAGAGTAAGATGTCTAATATTAATTTCATTTAAGAAGCTGGTTAACCTGCAGAGCTTAGAAGTCTTAAGAAGAAAATCCTGACAAGACTCCTACTGATTTTAATCAGACTGCTCTATTACTCAAAGCAGCAACACAATACAGAAGGTTTACCATGCAACGGTTTTCTTTTCCATGTTAGATAGCTTATTCCAATTAGCTTTAAACCTGTCTCATTTTGAAAAGTTAAGCTCATAAGAATTTTCCCAATTCCTTCAGCAGAAACTCAGTTTTAACAAAAAGCTGATCCTTTAACTAACACATAAAAACACTGGCTTGCAAACATGTGCTGAGACTGGTACCTATCCTACAGCAGCCAATAAATATCTTTACAAGCCTGTTCCTTTATGTATAAAATTGAGTTCCACTGTAAGCAAATAGCCTTGAACATCGGGAAATGCTAACTGTGCACACGTATCTGCTATATCTTACTTGGACGTGCACTCACATCAATCAAACTACAAGTACCACACAAAGCTCCACATGATTATACTTAAAAGCTCCAGAGTAAAACACATCTAAGTCCTTTAGGGACAATCCACTGTCACCAGGCAGACGAAGAGAAGCATACGGCAAAACAAATACTCTTCTCTGCCAACTGTCATGGTGATCCCAGAACCACGGTCATAAAACAGAAGATAAATCCTGAATTCCCCCTTCTTGAGCATTGTGACAGATGCCACCTGGGACAACAATAGCTCCCAGCTACGTGCTGGACTGTGTATCACTAAGTGGCTTGTGTATTATCGCTTAGGGACTCCTGCCCTGGTTGGCTTGTATTTAAAGGTAAGAAACGTCATGGGCTATTCAGCACCTGCACGGACAGGCTGAGAACTATATAATGCCATCTTCATTCCACAGAAGACGTACCAGTGCTAATGAGATAACAGTGTCACTCCCATGGAAAAAAGCAGTTGTGTTGTGGCTGCACATGGATATTCTAACAAAGAGGAGATGTCCAACTGCCTCACGAATTTTGGTTTTAACATGACATTTTAATTGGGGGGGTTTTGAGTATGCAAACAAGACTCATTTTTCACATGCACCTCCAAGCTGAACTGAAAATTCATCAAGTGTGGCACCAAATTGCAGACATATATATATATATGCACACATATATACACACACACACTCTGAATTTTACTGTTGACACATCTTACCAAAACACCTCTCCATAGCTCATTTTTACATCTAGTATATAAGTTACATATATATCTAGTACATACTTATTTATCTAGTATATGTTATCTATATCTAGTTTATATGATATCCCCTGAAACAAAGCTTTTCATCAAGTTGTTACTTAAAGTATGCTGTAATGCACACAGCCTTGCCAATTAAAATTTAAATTCTAGTGAGATATTCTCCAAGAAGCTTAATCATATTATATCTCAAACACTTCCAAAAATCAAGGAACTTTTCAAATAAATTGCATTTTTGGGGAGAAGTCCTTCATTTATGCAATGGCACTCTTTTAGCTACCAATAAAAGCAGTTTCTAAAAAAAATTCTAGTTTTCTTATTTTTAATTAAGATTTTGTAAAGGTTGTCTTTGTAGAACTTGAGGAATAGAAAGGACTGGATCCAAAAAGCATTAGCTGCTGTTTTTCTGAAAAGTCACTTAACTTGAAACAGTATAATCATTATAACAATGTATACCTACAATGTTTCTGTTGTACATTACTACTGAAATCTTGTATTCATGCAGTTCTGACTAGTGGAGGCAAGGGGCTAATAAGTATAAGTGAAGTTGTATTATGGGTTCAGAGCATAACTGGAGTTACCAGGATATAACTGTTTAAGAAACAACATGTTTTTTTCCCCGCTCTGGTGCAGGTGACGAGTCATCAGTGGTCTTGATAACGTAACCTGACCATACTGCTCCAGTGATCTTGCAGCACATATATAATGCAGTCAAAGCTGTCAGCTTCAGTAATGCCACTGAGCAGTACCTAAAAAGGCATTCAGGTGTGGAAAACAATGCAATTTAACATTTTGAGATGATACCACGCATATTTTTTCCAAGAGCACATGAATGTAACAGATGAGCATTTCGAGTGCCTGTGAGTACAACAGCTGATAGTGTGTTTTGCAGCACTCTTACAAGTGTCAGAATTGGCACATCACAGTCACTTTGCTGTCTTCTCAGCTGCCTTGTAATTTCTCATCCAAAAATGCTAAAAATCAGGTAAAATGCTAAAAAGGCCCACATTTTATAATTTAAAATTGTTTAAAAAACTGTTTTCCTACTCATGAAGTACATCACCTTAGGTTAAGTTTGGACCAAGGAGTATATATACTTGAGTCAGTTGTCACATGTATTCTTGGATTCCTCAAAACCTGGGCAGAGCCTTGATAGTCCCTTACTTCTGTAAAAGCTTTGACTGTAGCACCCTCATGGCTACTACATCAGCAGTCACTAAAATGTAACATTAGCAAATCTTGATACCACAAAAGGTTTCCTCTGCTTCCTTACTGCATCATGGCAGAAGGCTGAAAAACCCTATGTGAAAAGATTATATTCCAAACGGACCTGAACTCAACAGAGAAAACAAACAAACAAAAAATAGCAACCATCTGAAAGGGAAATCTCTAGACCAGAAAGGCCCCATTTAAAAAACAAAATAAAAATTGTTTTATGCAAATAGGCCTCCAAGTGCAGCACTCCTGAAGTCCAATGCCAGACAGGTAGAACATTAACAGGCACTAAGAAATCATAGTAATATTTAATTATTTTTAAAGTCTCGTGACTGTCTTTCATGCCTTCATCCTTTCTCCAGGATCTTTCCATTTTTCAGCCTCTGCTGAAGACTAGGGGGAAGGATGTATTACACGCACAATCTGAAAGGAGGGAAGAGAACACACAAGTTGATCTGACATTAATTAGCACGCTTCCATCTCAGTTGTGCTCTCCCTCAAGCCGAATTTTGCATGCTGCTTCATCTACTGCTTTCAAGCTAGACTTCTAAAGCTTTCAGTACGTTCTCTCTGTGTGCAAACTTGCAGGCACAATGAAGACCTGATCTTAATTATAACTTCGAGGAAGACACTGTAGTGAAACTAGTGCTGTTAATATAGGATCAATAGCACAGCAGATGAGTTCCTGGGGAGAAGGAGGGAATTAAAACTTCAGTTACAGCAACATATGCTTTTAAGGAAGAGCAGAAAGATGCTCTCCATCATACAGTATTATTACTCTTCATGAGAGACTAAGAACTCTCACATTTGCTTTCGGAAGCCAAAAATAGAGAAGGGAGAAGACTCCAACATTGCTGGAGTTTATCTTCTGCAGCAGCATTTCTCTTTCTGCCTTTTTTCACCAGAAGACTATAAGGCTTAGCTTCACAGAAAAAGGGACTATGGCTCTCTTTACCAACCACACGAAATACTCGCTTCTTTTCCTGAAATAACTATTTGGCTAAGTATTAAAGCTAGAGCAAAACAACTGCTCATTCCACCATATACCCAACAAACAAATTACCCATTTTAAATGTTCACTGTGTTATGCCACTGTAGTTCTTTTCAGAGAAGATTCATTTTAGCAGTCCCTTGATAAAGTCAGAAAATATTAACATGCAGACTGCATCAATTAAGAGCAATAATTTGTTATAAATCAAACCCCAGTAAAATGGCCACAAACACAACGATTCTTTCAATCCTCAATACTAGAAAACCGGTATTAATTATGACACAAGAAGAGCTTTCATATTTCATTTAGCTTTAAAGTTTATTAACTCTACTAGAAAATTATCCATCACTAAATTTCTCATGTAGTCTCTGCCTAGTATAGACTCAGTTCCTGGTCTGCCTTCACTGCTTTCATTCCAATCTGTGCAGCTTAGTAAGCTTCCTTTGTAGATCAACCAGGCAACCCTTAACTCACTGATACTTCAACAGAGAATACACATGCACCTTCATCTGCGCCCAACACAGCTCTGCCCTGAATTTCTGGAGAGGAAGAGTAGTAATTTCCCATTTCACATCCTTTAGATGACACAAGACAGAACTATCTCTCCTCTGACTTCATACTCCAGGCCTGCCTGCCCAGAACTTTGTTGTTTCTTCTTCCACCACAGAAGCACAGTCCTCTTAGCCTAGCTTAAAGCACTGAGATGAAATCAAGTACACCTAGCTCACCTCCAGCAGGGGTTTGTTTCAGTAGAGACTTCATTAAGAACAGACTAGAGACCGTGCAAGCTCTTCAAGTAGCCTGCTTAACAATTCTCCTAATTAGGTATGAATCTTCTCTGCAGAAATCAAGTTCACGTTTTCTTACTGTTATTCTATTAGATATGGAAAACAAGAAAATTAAAACAAGCACATGACCACCTCCTTCCATAACGTACAAAGATCTCCACTATAAAGTCCAAATATGAGTGAGTGATCTCCCTTCAGTTTTCTCTCGCAGTCTAGATACATCCTCCTTATTTCCACAGAAATCATATCTGACCAACCCTGACATCATTCTGTGGAATTACTGCAGGGTTTTTTTGCATCTTTCCTTGTTGTCCTCAAAAGAAATCTCATATTCTAGTAGACATCACTAGCACACAAGTAAAATGATTACCCTAATCACTACTTCCTGTTAAGTCAGAGCAGAATATGAGTCATTCTGTAGTAGCACCAACATCATTAGCTCATTGCAGCTGAAAGAACGAGCTTTTTTTCTCTTAGGACAAAGGAGTCATATCCTGCCTTATAATTGTATATTAAATGCAAAATCGCATCTTAGTGAATTCACCTTTCCGGTTTTGGATCATCCTTCCAGCTTAGAGAGGTTTGCATTAATATATGAAAGTATTTTTTAATTACCTACGAGGCTTTATAAAAACAAATTTGCAAAAACGAAATGGAGATATGTGAATAAAGACCAAATGCCATCAGATGCAACTGCTAATCAAACCATAAAATTACAGTCCTTCTGCACTAGTACCAAGGCAAAGGTCACATAGTTCATATATGAATACAACAACCTCCTGCATGTGTAAATATAAGATGGTATCATTAAAAAAACCACAGTTTTCTGCTTATGGACCACAGCAACAAAAGCAATGTGACACGGTGCAGAAGTATTTTGTACTTTCTTCTCAGCAGCTTCGACACTATGACTTTAAAACTGTAGGAAGGTAGGTCAGGTTTCTCTGGGATACCTATTTTTTGCTAATCTAAATTAATTCATAGAATTTTAATTTCTTATAACAAGCATCAGCCCTCCTTAGTACAGGTCTTCACTGGCTGCTATTAAACGTTTGTTTTTCTGGTGACATCAGCCTCCTCCAAGCGGAGGAGCTCTCCTCCAAGTTCCTCCTCAGCTATTCTTTTACTTGGGATCCTGCCATACTCTCCTTGCCAGAGTCACTATTGCTAAAATTCTTGAAGCCATCAGTCCTCTTCTAAATACAGTTTGGCAGCCAGCCGGGCAATTTCAAAATACACTGTATTTTTCTCACCTGCTGTGCTTTCTGGCACCTCCTGCTTATCTTGCACAAGCTGCATGATATCTGACACCACAACCTGATGGTTCGTATCTTCTTCTTTCTCTTCATTGGGCTGGCTGGCTGTTGCAAAACAATTGCAGCTTCCAGTCTCTTTGCACAGGATCAGGGTCCGATACCAGTAGTCAGACATGAAAATTCTGTAATCTGATTTCTAAAATTTAAAAACAAACAGAAAATCATTTTCTGCAAAATATAAGGAAAAAAACTAGCTACTTGAAAGAAAATGCTCAAATAATGTTAAGACTGACAGTTATATATATATATCTTCATTTTATTTGAAGAAAAAATATGCAGTTTACACAATAGCCATCCATGGTATAGCATGCAAAGTAAAAACTTCAAGAGTCCCCTGTAGTTTCTTAGAATGTTTATATCATAGGTCAGAAAGCTAATGAAACAAACAACCAAACAATATACAAATATCAAATCAGGTATGATTTTAATAACAACTGCATAAAGGCAAAAAATAACCATTATCAATCTGTATTTTCAGCAGAACAAGTCATTATTTGTCTTAAAAGCACCTTCAAAAACTCAGTTTTAACTAGGTGAAAGAACAGTCGAGAACACTGACTGTCAAAAAGTGAAATAATATAAGAATAAAATAATAATAATTAAAAAAGAACATGATACTATTATTCCCATTATATGGGGAGTTGAAATTACAGTTCAAAATTTTCATAAGCAGACCAACTGCATGAAACCTTGACACTTGAAATGTGGCAGGAAGAGAAGATTTGGTTTCTGAAACTGCACCCAGGTCCACTGGGTCTGCCCTCTTCCTGAGCAGAAGGAAGAGGCAACAGTTCCCTTATCCTAGAAAGAGCTGATTAGCAGGATTATTATATGTGCTTAAAAGTAAGAGAGCAAGCACGTTTTTAAACACCTTCAGGCTTCTCAGTTTATGCCAGAGAACTACAGGGGGTTTTGTGTTTTGGGTNTTTTGTTTTGTTTTGGTTTTTTTTGTTTGTTTGTTTTTGGGTTTTTTTTGTTTTTTTTTGTTTTTTTGTGTTTTTTGGTTTTTTGTTTGTTTGGTTTTTTTTGTTTTTGTTTTTTGTTTTGTTTTTTGTTTTGTTTTGTTTTTTGTGTTTTTTTAACATAAACAAAAATCACCTTCTTGTAATTATAACTAAATCATCATTAACTGTAAATGATTTCTTCTACATGAAGAGAACATACTTAGGAGTTGCTAAAAGGTATTTGGGTACTTTGCAAAGTAGAATTTGAATAGTTTGTGTTGGAAGGGACCTTTTAGAAGTCGCCTAGTCCAATGCTCCTGCAATGACTAGGGACACCTTCAGTTCAATCAGGTTGTTTAGAGCCCCATCCAACCTGACTGTGAATGTTTCCAGGGATGGGGCATCCACCACCTCTATGGGCAACCTGTTTGTGCTTCACCACCCCATTTTAAAAAGACCTTTCTTATATCTAATCTAAAATCAACTCTCCTTCAGCTTAAAAATATTACCTCTTCTTATCACTCCATGCCCTTGTAAAAAGTCCCAGTCCAAATTTCCTGTAGGCTCCATTCAGGTACTGGAAGGTGCTATAAGGTCTCCTTGGAGCCTTCTCTCCTACAGGCTGAAAAATCCCAACTGTCTCAGCCTGTTTTCACAAGAAAGGTGCTCCAGGCCTCTGATCATCTTCATGGCCCTCTTACGGACTCACTCCAACATGTCTACATCCTCCTTATGTTAGGGGCCACAGAGCTGGATGCAGCACTCCAAGTGGAGTCTCATCAGAGCGAAGTAGAGGGGCAGAACCACCTCCCTTGACCTGCTGGCCACACTGCTTTTGATGCAGTCCAGGATATGTTTGGCTTTCTGAGCTGTGAGCACACCTTGCCAGCTCATGTCCAGCTTTTCATCCACCAGCACCCCTAAGTCCTTCTCAGCAGGGCTGCTCTTGATCAGTTCATCCCCTAACCTGTATACATACTGGGGGTTGTCCCAGCCCAGGTGCAGCACCTTGCATTTGGTCTTGTTAAACTGCATGAGATTCCCATGGGGCCACTTCTCAGGCTTGTCCAGATCCATCTAGATGGCATTCTGTCTTTCAGGTGTGACAACTGCACCCCTCAGCTTGGTGCCATCTGCAAACCTGCTGAGAGTGCACTTGATCCCTTTGTCTATGTCATTAATGAAGATATTAAATAACACTTGTCCCAGTATAGACCCCTGAGGGACAGCACTTGTCATTGATATCCATCAGGACTCTGACCTGATTGATCACTACCCTCCCAATTCCTCATCTACTGAACACTCCACCTACCAAATCCATCTCTCTCCAATTTAGAGAGAAGGATGTTGTGGGGGACTGTGTCAAAGACTTCACAAAAGTCCAGATTAATGACATCTGTACAACTCCCTTGTCCACTGACGTATTCACTCCATTGTAGAAGGCCTCTAGGTTGGTCAGGCAGGACTTGCCCTTGGTAAAGTCATGCTGACTGTCCCAAATCACCTTCCTGTCCTCCATGTGCCTTAGCATTGCTTCTAGGAGGATCTGTTCCATGGTCTTTCCAGGCACAGAGGTGAGGCTGACAAGTTGGTAGTTCCCAGTGTCCTCCTTTTTACCCTTTTTGAAGATAGGTACAATGTTTCATCTTTTCCCGTCACCTGGGACTTCACCTGACTGCCATGACTTCAAATATTATGGAAAGTGGCTTGGGAACAACATCAGCCAATTCCCTCAGGATTCTGGGATGCATCTCATCAGGTCCCATACATTCAGGTTCCTCAGGTGGTCACAAACCTGATCGTCTCCTACAGTGGGAGGGACTTTGCTCCCCTGGTCTCCATCAGTCCCTCCACTTGAGAGGTGTGGGCAGAGGGGTTGCCAGTGAGGACTGAGTACCTCAGCCTTTCCCCTCATCCACTATTACCAGTTTGCCAGCCTTGCCTGTCAGCAGGGGGACACTTTCTTGGACTTTCCTTTTTTGGCTGACATACCTGTAGAAGCCCTTCTTGTTATTCATTGCATCCCCTGCCTTCAGCTTTGCCTTGGTCTTCCTCAGCCCATCCCTACACAACCACACTGCATTCCTGTACTCTTCCCAGGATACCCATCCTTGATTCCACTGTACTAGCAAGGTGTCATATCTTTAGGAATTTACACCAAATCCAGAGTTGGGTTTGTTACCACTCTTCTCCAGAAAGTATGTGGGCAATAAAAATAACGGCCCAAACATCCAAGTACGAGGGACCTGACATGCTTTTCCAAGTCTATCTGGAAAACACCAGGCCCAAGCAGGGGAGATGTGCATCTCCCTGGGCAAAATTCGTGCTTTTTGGATAAGAAAGAGATGCACAATCTCTGTTTGTCCTGCAAACATCTAAATCCAAGTGCTTCTAGTGTATCTCTGTTTCTAGATGCTGATTAACTTGAGTAAAAGCATCACTCCAGAGGATGGATATTAGCAATGATACAAGTCAGGATTTTCTACATCACATTTAAAGGTGTCAGTTTTATAGACTTGAACAAAGTAAAGTCCAATTCAAAAGACTTCTTAATATAAAAGGGTTATCTGTTTCAAAAGAGACAGGCAAAAAAAGACACCCACATTATTTGGTCCCAGATCTCCCAAGAGTCACCCACGAAGAGTAAAGTACTCTCTCTGGCACTTATTATACTGCTTCAACAGAAGAGGTTTCCAGATAAAACACCCTTCAAGTATTACAGCAAGGTGCATCTTCTTTAGCCAATATACAGCCAGTTTCCTCAGTTCTCCCTTTACCTATTTCCAGAGTTCTAGGTTTCGCAGCGTTTGTCAGAGGCTGGTAATGCACTTAAAAGCAAACCTCTCAACTCGTTCTCTAGCTGCTGGACCTGACAGGTTCAGTGCACACATTCTCCTTGGCACACAGACAGCAGCAAACACTTACAGCTGTACTAATAATGCATATACTGCTTGTAAATAATGAATGTAGCAAATAGTTCTGAGGTTTAAGCTGCATCTGCCTCTGCAACTGTCTGGCATGCCCCGTGCCACGACAGACACAGGCATGCACACGCCGGTACCTAAGCAGCACTGGCGTTCTAACCAAGAAAGCATGTTAGAGCATTTCAGTATTTTTGGTTTTTAGTTCTGTGGCAGCAGGGGAAATTCTTTCTTACACCTGAGACTTTACACTTTCTTACACTCTTACACCTGAGACATTAAACAGATTTTACTTCTTGAAGCCACTTAGTAAAGTTTAAAGTTCTCTAGCCCAAAACTTCTTTTTAATCGCAAGAATTGGGGCAGAGATGGGGAAGTCTCCTCTGAAAGAGACAAGAATGCCAGACACTACCAGCAGTTTTTCCCCTTCATCCTGTGCAAGGTGAACTGAAAAGCAGCTGGATCTATGCTTCAGGAGTCAGCAAATTACTCTAGGAATAAATTTTTAATTTATTGCCTTTCCTTAAGGAATGGAAACTCCAAGAGATTAGCAGAAATAATTATACCCAAACATGCAGTTAAAGACACAGATTTAATTTATGACCTTAATCCTTAACTAGTTTTCTGATCCACTCATCATCTTGATTTTAAGAGCAGTAATGTGAACTTAGTTTTTAAGCCAACACAGTAGGGACTCAGGGTGCAAACAAACTGGGGGAAAAAATATGAGAGGGCTGAGACATAATCACTATGGATGTTTTTCACACTTTCAAGAAGAGAGGCAGCTTGAACAGACATTCACAAAATTATCCGTCCAAGACTGCCTATAAAAAGGAAAACATAAAAAAGGGAGGGGACAACCCCAAACAATCCAAACATACTCTTTTAAGAGCTAATGTAAAATGTTACAAATGGTCAAAGCATCCCTGATGGATATGTCTCCACTTGGATCACTGCAAGGATACTGCAGACACAAGTAGCTTTTCTTATTATTCCAAAACATCCAAAGATAAACTAATGCCCTCAATCAGCACGAAAACTAGACGGATGTATCAAGAAAAAAAGCTCAAGAATGAAATCTCCCTTTGAAACTTTCAGGTCTAAACAAATGCTCCTAAACCTCAGTTTTGCATGCTGAAACCAATACTGCTTGACAATTTGGGGGGTTCTGTTTGTTTTAAACCAGATTGCAGACACCAAAGTTGGTGAAATACCCAAGGAAAAGCAAGGGTGGAATTTGGATCCATTTGTCAGGACATAAAGGCACTGGCAGGCTTCACTGCAGCCAGGACCTCTGTCCACGGGCCCAAGAGCTGCACCTAAGCTCAGCCCAAGGCCTTTAGTCTGTTCTTCAGCTACACGACTGGCATGCCTGCCTACAACCCTGTCACAGGAGCAGGTCCACATCACATCCCTGCCTTGAGTCCTGGCTCTGGATGCATTCACTCCTCACTGGACTCCCTGGAAGGACCAGGTTTGTTGCTCGCCAGGTCAGGGACAGGTGGTAGAGCCTGTTACCAGCATCCAGTTCAGTGCAGAGCACACAGCAATGTGCAGGACTTGGCAGGAACCACTGTACAACACCAGGCACAGTTACATTAGAGCTTTGGCTGTGCTCTAAGTTAGGAAGGAGGGGAAGTCTCCAAGAATACAGCAGGTGCAACAGGTCACTGTGAATTCAAGTCCTCATGTAAAAGCTCTGTTCTCCTCCCACGGTGCCAGTTATTTCCACAGGGTACCTTGGGTAGGGATCACCACTGCAAATAGTTGCAAATAGTTGCCTGCTCTTCTGATATCAGTTAGGTACACTGTGTGCTTTGTCTGCAAGGCCTGGCAGCACGTTACGTGGATGACACCTTAGCTTTGAAACTGTAATTACATACAGGACCAATAATGCATTAATATGCAATATAAAGACTATATAGTAATATTCTTAATATCCTTGACTCCATTCTTAACTCCACATTACTCCTTAATTAAGGTACAAATGCTTTCTGAACCACGGCTTATGAAATTTAGGCAAAAGAGCAGGTTTTGAAACTTCTATTTCAATCACTCTGCACACATGCTTCACTGAATTTACTTCAGTTTCCCATACAGAATCCCCCTTTAATTCAAGAACAACATTGCAAAGGCAGTAGTTAAAAATTATCTTCAAATATAACCAGATTACGTAAAGCACACAGCTATCTCAGAAACTTAAATCCATACTCAGCAGCCACTTCACCCTCGCAGTTAAACCCAACTACTTGGGTCCCCATCACCCTGAATCCATTCGCTATTCCCCTGGTTATTTAGGCAGGGCATTATTTCTAGTCAGGTGTAACACAAAAATTTAAATATATGTCACTTTGAAGAATATTTGTCTGATATTTTCAGATTGCCCTGTGAATTACCTCACTGCAGCATTTTACCATGCTCTCATCATTGTTCCATTTAAGTCACTGAGAAATAAAATGTATTAGTGTGGGGAAAACTGGTCCACATTTAGCACCTACTAAGATTTCACACCCTTATTTTGCATTTACACGATGACACTTTATTCCCATGTTCCTAAAGAAAAACTTCTTAATATCTGGCCTGAACGGGCAGGCCTAAACTCAGTAAGTCACCAAGTTTAGTACACTCACGTCGACAGAGATAGCGGAGTGCCACCTGCTGAAGTAAGAGCTCATCCATGTATCCTACAGGTCTCTGCAGGAGAATTGGACTGAACATCTGTACAGTACTAATGAACATTTCCTTATTTTAGAATGGATTAAAATATGCTGAATGGTATTTAAACCTGTCAATATTGCTCTGATTAGAATCCTATTTTAAGTGCATGTGTCTGGTCTACAGCATTCTCTCCAGATATTACACTTGGCAATACTGGCCAGTCATTCTTCCCATTGCCCAATACAAGGGGAAAGTGCAAAATTTGTAAGACACACATTATAGCCTATGTTTCTCAAAGTCAGACATGAAACTCAGAGGTCTAAGTCAAGAACATACTTGACTCACGTGACTTCAGCATTCACTGGTGCAAAACAGATGTGCATCCTGAGGGCTTAGCAGTCCCTCTCACTGATTCCAGAGAGAGTCCAAGGCAATCGTGGATGTATCCAAGTTTGTATCATGAAAAGTCCCACTTTTGTATACATTACTGACAGAGTGCCACAAAACATGAGTCACGTAATAAAACCAATAAAGCATTTCAGGATTTTCACAGAGCCCATTACGCTACTCAAGTTCTGCCTAAGAAGATACTTTATTTCTACTCTTGCCCCGCCCCCAGTCCTTTCTCATTTTGTTCAGAAAGATTAAGATGAAAAATCATCAGCAACAAAGCCCCATTCTCATCTCTCTCTACGGGAACGTAGAATACCCTTATAAGTTTTAAGCCAAAATCAATTTAAAGACTAAATATTTTCTCATTTGGAGCTTTCCTGTGATCAACACTTAAACTGGAGTACTTCAAGCAGTCCTTCAAGATAAATGGTCTCATTTTTAATTTAAAAGCCTCTCACAAAGCATTAGAAATCATCAACGGACTTATGTAGAAAATACTAATTTCAAAGAAATTGCAAGACTATTTAGCAAGAGATAAACTGAGGCCTTTTCAAACGGGAAAAAAAAAAATCAAATGTGTTTCATAACAGAAGCGCTTTCTTATCTATTCAACTTTTCATCTTAGCCACTTCTTTTTTGAGGAACGCTTTCAAGTTTAAATTAAGTCCCTCAGCTGTCTTCCTTCTTTCTTTCGGGGCAGGAAGACAGGAAAAGTTTATCTTTCGTTACTTAACTCAGAATTGGGCCTTATATTTTAAGACCTTTAACAAAACGAATAAGAAGGTAAACACACATCACAGAGTTCCCAAGACTTGAGCAACCTTCCTGCCTGCCTGCCTACAACCACTCTGCACATGTGTGAAGGAATAATTGCAAAGTACTCAGCCAGGTTCTCCCTCCCTTTTCAGAGCTACAGGCCCAGTGCCCACCAAGCTGCCCACAGACTGTTGGAGCAGAGCCTGAGGGGAAGGTAACAGCTTCTTGCAGGAATGAAATGAGGTATGGACAAAGCCAGAAGTTACTCTTCCTGCCCCATCAACTGCAAGCATCTTCACTGGCACTGCATCTGAAGTCCTTCAGAAACCTGGACCTTATACATTATTTTCCCTTTGGATCCACCACAGGAAAAACCAGAGGCCTTCAACTGTAACACGGCATTGGATTTGAAAAGTAGCTTGCTGTCCATTCTGTACAAACTTCATGTCTAATGCTGAGTGCAAGATCTTCCCTATTTTCAGTGAATATAGCCAAAGAAAGTCAGAGTCTGAGAAGAGTTGATGTAAATGTGAGAAAAAGCACCATGTTATAGAATTCTAGTTGCCTAGAGATCATTATTAGCAAAAACGTAATTTTCTTAGTCTGTAAAACTCCCACCAAACCACCTACATTCCTTTTGGAATTAGGTATCTAAACTTCTCCTCCCGCCCCCTCATACTGCCCACACACCCCAAAGTTTTCTTTCCCACTCATTTCTCCATCCATCCATGAGAAACCAAACAGTCCTACTGGCCTGAACATGGTGTCCTCTGAAGTGGCATGGAGAGCAGCTTACACCTCTCTAGAACTGTTCAGTCTGTTTCCACTCAGATTTCACTCATTTCAGGGATTTTTCCCTAGACCCCAGAGAATGACAAGCTAGGTTTCATTTTTAGATTAACACAATAGAAGCTGATAGTGCTACGCAGCACTCTGTGGAGAATGAGGTGGTTTTGTACTTGACCCCTTATTTCAAGGGGCCGATAAATCTCCTCTTGTTCAAGTTGTTCTCATGATAAACCCTATCTCCCATCTCACCAATGTGTTATTACTGGATGCACCAAGCTGTGACGAACACAAGACGCTGCCCACCAGCACGAAGACACTACACAAATACCATTTGCTTAACTCAAAGGTACCTGTGGCCAAGCATGCCAACTGCAACTCCTAGACTAATTCAGCTGAAAAAAGAAAAATATATGCTACTTTCTAAAGGTCACTGGGTACATCGTATGTTCTGTTTTAATTTATTTATCATGGGAACAAGCATCATAATATTAGCAGTTTCTGCTGAAGTGAGAACTTGGAGTGCCTTAGACCTTTCTCTGCAGAAAGCTGCAAGACAGCGCCTTTGTTCAGTGACCGTAAAACAGGAGTACGTGCTTTGCTCAGCTTAGAGGACACAGGTCTCCGAGAGATCACTTGGGTCACTTCATCCCACCGACTTGCTGACAAACATATAATAGGTGTCCAGTTTCAAAGGGCTCACAGACCATCTACTCCACATGTCCCTGCTCTTCCTCCTCCCTCCTAACCCCAGCTTATGGCAGATCAAAAGCATTTTGCAATAACCCATAAAAAACCCTCAAGACCTGCAGCTTCAGCATTCAGCCTTTTACCATCACACACACAGTGGTAAAAAAGGCACAGCTGATGTTTCCTAAGGCTCAAGAAACCTTCCCTAACTGCCTGTCTACAGAGATGGAGAGCACTGCTGCCAATGTGTCCTGTGCCTGCAGAATTTGTTGCACAGAAGTGCAAGGCAAAGGAGATACTTCAGGAAAGAAGAGACAAGTTCTCCTCCCATCTGTCTGGGATTTAATTTCTTGTTAAGTAACCAGGATGACTACTTCCTAATGAAGTTGTTATAGATTTACCCAACAGAGTAATTTTGTTAGAAACAGCAACTGACAACAACTTTCAACTTGAAAGGAGCACTGCATTCAAAATTTCAAGTTTTAAGACAATTACACCTGGTAGCTATTTTGAAGCTCCAGCAAAGCCTCACCAGTGCTCCCAGATGGCTGCCTTCAAGACTGTTACAGACCTATTTGTCATTC
>VXAY01003144.1:44853-64046 GCA_013399855.1 Oxyruncus cristatus | reverse complement strand
GGGCGGGGCCGGGCGGGCGGTGCGGGGCTGCCCGCGGGCCATGAGGCGGCCCCACTCACCTCGGCGCCCTGCCCGGAGGACCAGGTGGCCGCTGCCGCCGGCGCTCAGCAGCTCGCCCCGGCGAGTGGGGCAGCACCTCCCCCCGGGGCCGGCGGGATGGGAGGGAACGGGATGGGATGCGGCGGGGGGGGGGTGTCGCGGGGGCCCGCCCGTGGGCAGGGGGGTGGTGGCGAGGGGCTGCCTTTTGTCAGGGCTCCGATTCTCGCCCCAGCACCGGCATCCCTTACTTCGTGCGTGCTCCCGGGGGAGGCGGTCAGGCGCCCTTTGTGTGACGGGGCGAGGGAGCGGAGCTGAGCTGAGCTGAGCGCTCCTCCCCGCCTCGGGCGCGCCGGCCGCGCTTCCCTGGAGCACCTGGAACGGCCGGGAGGCACCGCCGCCTCCTCGCAGCGGCTCACAAAGGGCAGGTGCTCACCAGGTAGGGATGGTTGGAGTTAGGGGCTTCTCATGCCTTTTTTTAGGGAAAAGTGGTTATTTCCAGGAAAGCCGTCGCTACCTGTAGGAGTATCACATCATCTGTTGTGACACTGTGGCAA
This sequence comes from Oxyruncus cristatus, assembly GCA_013399855.1. Lineage (NCBI taxonomy): Eukaryota > Metazoa > Chordata > Aves > Passeriformes > Cotingidae > Oxyruncus > Oxyruncus cristatus. Next base: position 63,453 of record VXAY01003144.1, on the reverse strand, counting down.
TTAGGGACAGGGTTTAGTGGCAGTGCTGGGTTAACGGTTGGACTCGGAGGTCTTGGAGGTCTTTTCCAACCTAAACAATTCCATGATTCTGTAATAGCAGAAGGGTACACCCTGTGCCACGCGAGTTTTGCCGCCTCAGTTCTGACATTTCCTGGTGTTTCAGCGTTTGGCTCACGGCGTTTTGTCTTGTTTTTATTGGAACGTGTATATGAAGGTTGTGTTTTCATCCTGATCAGACAATTGCACAGCTGGAAGTGGGTTAGTTTTCCCATTACAAAAAAGAAAAAAAGGCAGAAAACTAGCCAACAACAGGTGTTTGCTTTTTCATTCAGGTATCCCCAAACAATAAGAACTTTGCCTGTAAGCAAAACAGTGTGCAGTGTGTGCTTTCATGTGCTACATGTATAAACCCATGGAAAACAGGTGCTGCAGAGAAGATGTGCTTCATGGGAAGTATCCCAGGTGTGTGCCTAACTGACCACACTGGCTTTCCCAACCCCTTCTCCTCAAGTGGACAGAAGTCTTTCATGCTGCTCTCTACACCTGTGCTTGCAACAGGGATGGTTTACATTCATCGTAACTGAACTGCAGGTTTCAGAAATGAAATTTTTTAGGAAGAGTATTCCAGGACTGAGGACAAATAGGGGATACCACATATTTCTTGCACTTCTCTTTCTTTAGCAAGAGGCTTCTGATTTTTAGAAATACATCAGATGACAAAGATATGCTGTGTACACTTGTCTTCCTGATGACCTGAAATGCTCTTTCTGAAAGCCCAGTGACCTAGAGTAGTGTTAGGAAATGGCTTACAGAAACAAGTTTCAGTATCTAGCAGCTTCTTATGGCAGCTTAACCCAAAATGGGGTCAAACTGTACCTGAGGTAGGTAAGTAATCAAGTCACCTTAGCAGCAACTATGCTCTGTTCTCACATGCTCCAGTATGTCATGGGAAAGAGTGAGCCTGCAACCCTTCACTGCAAAACTCTGCAGAGAGAAAGTGCAGATTCCGATAGATCACTGTTTTTTCTGGTTTGTTTTTTTTTGGGGTTTTTTTGTGTGTGTTTTTTTGTTTGTTTGTTTGTTTTTGGTTTTTGTTCTTTTTTTCAGTACCTCACAAGAACATTTCAGTGTTGGTTGAGAAGATCTGGTTGGCTGTCCAGGGAAAAGAGCCAATTAATGATGACATGAAAGAGCAGAAAGGATGCCTTAATTTGGAGATACTGTCAAAAATAGCTTTGAAAGAATTCTCTTAAGCACAAGGGAGGCAGCAATCAAACACACAATTTAGATTTCAGTTCTGTTTTGTGTTGCAGGCATTTTTTGATCTCTATCCCTACAGCAGGAAACCAAATGGGGCTGGGGTTCAGGATTAAATCAGAGCACTGGTCAGCTTCTGTACTGTCTCCAGGGCGGTGGTGTCCCCAGCATGATTCTGTCTAGCAAACCAGCAGTCCCTGAGGCAGCTCCCAGCACAGCTCATGGGTCGGTTGTACCAGGGGCCACTACCAGCAGACTGTCTGCATGCAGCTGACGTATTTTGGGAGATAAGAGAATTTAGCTGCATGTATGCAAGGCCATGTCATGCCAGTTGGTTCCTGTGCCACAGGACAGTCCCTGACCTGCTTTATTGGCTAGCAGAAAGATGAGGGGTTTGACTTTTGTGATCCCTGCTGTATTCTGTGTCAAACCAGAACCTTAGGCACTGGCTGGAGTTAAGCAGTGGGAAGTCAGACCAAAGATCTGAGGATTTTATTGATCAAGCAGGATTTCTGCAAAAATCTTTGCTCAAAAGAAGATACAGTTGTGTTGGCTAGTAGTATCAGAATTTATGGAAGAAATGTATCTTATTATGAATAGACCTTATTTCCTCAGAAATGTTATTTCTTCTACATTAAATACATTTATTAATACAACATTGGCTTTTTTTAGGAAATATTCCATCGAAAATACTTTTTTTCTGACTAATGCCAAGAAGACTGGAGTGAATGATGGCAGGGAAGCAGTTAAGTTTCAAGCAAATGTCAAGAATGGAGTTCCAAAGAAATTATTAAAGAAAGTAAGTAAGTCATTAGAGCAAATGTGTGTTTTCACATTGCAGCAGCTGAAGGTAAAGGTGGATTGGAATGAGATTGAATTATTTTAAGATATGTGTCCTAAATAGGAGTAGTAGGGTGGGATTCCTAGGAATTGTAAACCAGTGAAGGTATTACAGCTCTGGAAAAAATTGTGCCATGGAGCACCTCCTTCACATGCACATACATAGTATTTTTGGTGCCCTGTCAGTGTGAAAATTCTATAAATAACCATGGCAGTAGTTTTGATTTTGATTTTGGGTTTTTTTTTTACTTTTCAGCTCAAACAAAAGCTGGGATGAGAAAGCCCAGAAAGATCTAACAAATGCCAAGGTGCTGGACGTGCTCAATTATGGCACAGATGTTGAAGACTACGAAGGGATAAACTCTGCAAGGTGTTTGAGGCTTGTTGGCACAGCAGTGTTTTGGGAGTCAGATTGGGAAGGCAGACAACCATCTTTTCAGTGAAGGAAGGGCCTTTCATTCAGGACTTAACTTCTTCTGATCCTGTGCCTGGTGTCCTTTGCAAAATTTGTCCAGAAAAACCACTGGAGAATGCATGTTTACGTTAAATTTCATGAAGAGGTATACAAAGGTAGGAGAAATAGGGAGCCATTATTGTGTGCTCTGGGGTGATTCTATGCACATGTAACTCAAGCGAGAAGAGAATTAACTTCGACACTGTGGGAAGAGATTACCTTAGTATGAGCTGTACCCATTTCTTCCAGTTATGAAGTCTGGAGGGGCTACAAAATAACAACATGTTGGCTTTCAGGGAGACATTACATGAATTGTGTCTATCAAAAATCTGAGACCTTTTTTTATTGAGCAACTGGTCTAAGCCACATCTTGTACAGAATCTCGTCTGTAAAATCACAGTAAAGTACTGAGAAAAAAATACACAGAAAACTAAGACTCAAAAGATTTATCAGTGGCAAATATAATGGAAATGGGAAATGGAAGAACCCAGACTTTCATGAATCCCATTGGTAGGCTGCATGATTCCATGCTTTTACATTTACAAAATATGTTACCATAAAATCTAGCCTGTCTTATTACACTGTGAACATTAACAAACATGACTCATAGACTCAGGGGACACTATGCAATCATACTCTGCTTTCTGATGGTGTAAATGATCTCCAGAATTTTCCCCTCCTCTAGTATGAAATATTTACCTTAATACAAATCCTAAGAACTCACTAAAAATAACATCAGTCTCTCCATAAATAATAGAAAGACTCTTGACTTCAGGGTTATTCTAAGGCTGAAAAATCAAACTGAATGTGCTAAAAATACAAGCAGAGGCCTGAGTGGTCCTTTTAACCTATAGTAAGTTGGATTTTATGCAAAGGGTGCTGCAGAAGATTCAGCATGTTAGGGTTCGATCATCCTTTTGTGTCCACCAGGTTTCTTGATGAAACACAGGGCAGCTGCCATAACACACAGGAAAGGAACTGGATTGGGCAGGAATCAAATGGATAAGACACTCAAATATGTGCAGTGGATAGGAAGAAAGTTCATTAGCTACAAGGAAAAAGAAATGTGCACACCAACTGCTCTTTGATGCCCTTCCTCATTTTGATCATAAACAGTGTACAGACTTGGGATTTGAAAAACAGATGGTTGAATGGGAGACTTCTTTAAGCATTGTCACCACTTGTGTGAAGACACACAGGACTCTGGAAATGAAGTAATTCATTGTAAACCTTCTACTATTTATTGCCATGATTTCCCAAACTAGTAACTGGAACAAAAGTGAAGCTACGCTTCAGTCTTGTAAGAGGAATGAATAGAATAGGATGAAAGTCATCTCTAGGGAATCAGCTTATAAAGGGGAATCCTTTGGTGAGACCTTCCTATTGGAAAATTCTAGGAAACCTGTATCAATGGGAGCAGGGACTAAGAGAAACTGTAATTAGCGTAGAGAAAGCCTCTTCATTTACACTGCTTTAAAAAGGCAGGTTTAAAAACTCTAAACTCTTGGGAAATCCAGAACGTGCTTCTCCGTGCTCTTCCATTCTAATCGAACCACCCCTGAGGAAAGCACTAGCAGCACAGAGCAGAGAGAGTTCCTGCAGCTGATGTGTGCCTTGGCTATCCCGTATAGCAGAGGTTGCAGAAAGGGCCTGGAACACCAGTGCAATCTCAAATGTGCCTGTCACAAGACAGAAGGTGTTTTCCTGCAGGTATGGGGAAATCTATAGGGAAAGCATCTCCCCATATTTTGATTTAGCAAATATGTGAGATTTCTAGCAAATTTGTGCTGGCGGTGTCCACGGAAAAATCTGTCCTGTTGCTTAGCTGGGTGACTGGCACAGAATCAGACTCTTCCACCACTTCTGGTGCCTGTAAAGCATATCTGACATGTGGTGCATATGATCCGCTTTCCTCTCCTCCCTTCCTTCCTTTCAGGGTAATAAGAGTGAGGGCAGGCCTCTCATTAGCAGTCTGTTAAAGGTTTTGGGAGGACTGGGAGGTCTTCCTGTAACCCTAAGTGTAGAGTATATCTAAATGGAAGGAGGAAGATTCACTGCTAGAAACCTGGGATTCTGAAGATGCTTAGGTCCTACAAAACTCCACAGCTTCAGGCTGCAAGGTCCAGACCTTGTCAGCTAAATAAGATTAGTCCTAATCTGTGTATTGGGGACATGGCCACAGGGAATAAAATCATGTGGGAGGACGAAGCTCTAAGTCAATCCTGCTAAAATGGCTTGTGCAGGAGCCCCAAATTCTACCTTCTCTATTCATGTTTCAAATTTTGTGTCTGTGTCTTTGTTGCCATAGTGACAGAAGTCACTGAGAATATTTTGTGGTTTTTTCTGTCATGGATGCAAAACATCACTTGCCATGTATGTTTTCTGTCCCTTCTAGTTGCCTTTTTTCTTAGGCAAAAACTTCCCCAAGAGTTTTTTTGAAAAAAATGAATTAATGAAGTTCACTTCTGTTCAGTACCATTAGGCAGTAAATACAAACATACACAAACAAATACATACTAAAGGACTTGGGCTGAACATCATGATTAAAAGTATGTCATAAGTACTGTTTTTCTTTTATTTTCAGTGACCATCCAACAGGGAATCTCCTGCATTGAACACAAAGAGCTGTAAGTGCCTGAACCTGAACCTCACACTTCGTGTCTTGGATCATATTTTGAGTTGTTCCAATACACAGCTCCCACATAATTCTGCTTATGCAGAGAAGAGGCAGAAAGGCAGAGGAGAGTGGAAAAGTTTGTGGGACTAGAAACGTGGTGTGCTTTGATCTGCACTATGTGAGGAAGGGAGTTCAGTCATAGGTGCTGCTGTCTTGTTCTGTGGGAAGCACAAACAAGGTCAGTGTTTTGGGCTGTGCACCATGAAACAGCTGAAATGTAACAATGAAGATTCACAGTAAAGAAATTGTTTGAACAAAACCCACGGACTTTCTTTAAAAGTATTACTAGAGCATGTTAGTTTTGATACATCTGGTGTGGTGGAGAGAATAAATGGATTTGCAACCCATGAACCCTGTTAGAAGAGTGGTGTAACATGGCAGTAAGATGAAATGTCTGTGAATAGTAATGTAAAAGGTGAGGTGCAGGCAAATGTAAAAAATGGACATTCATCAGATTGACAGGTCAATCCATGTGAGAGGCCTGAACTCTTACTCTGGATCAGTAAAATTTATTATTTTTATGCCAGTCTAATTAACTTTCCTAACTCCCAAGCTGACATATTTTAACATAACACCTGTAGTTTCCACATATAGATAAGAAGACAAATGAGTGACGGGAGTATCGTGGGATCTCTAGTGGATGGCAGTAGGAGTCTGGGTTTTTTGCAAAACATCCACTTTCCTCTCTAAATCAGTGCAGTTCCTAACATACTGTCTTGGCTCAACATCTGGATATAAAATTAATTATATCAGGATTAAGTGTGCATCTCTGTGAAATGTGAAGGGAACGTAAATCTTCATAGACTGAAACAGTTAAAAAGTTAATAGTGTGCTTGGATATTAACCTTATGGAAAACACAAGTACCTCCTAGAAACCCATTTTTTGCTGTTCTAAAATAGCCATAGCTCTCAAACAATGAGTAAGGGTGCAGAGTTCTCAAATGAGAAGATTAGTTGCCAGTGAAATTAAGATATTATCTCAACTTTCTGTATTTCAATGTTCATACACATTTGGAAATAAAGTGTTGACAGATGGTTCTCATGAACTACATCTGGAAATATAAGATGCCAAAGTTGAGTGCATGAATATTATTCAGATAGGATATGATGGAAAGATTCATGGGCTCAGGATAGTATCATATTTCCCAAAGTTAATTGAAGGATATAATCATGACTGATGCAGAACCAGATCAGTATGAGGGAAATCTGTCCTTCAGATATGGGTAAGAATTTCCTTGATGGCAGTGATATTAGATTTAAACAGCCCTTCCCTTTTTATGTTAGCTTCAAATGTTTGGGTATGGAGGAAAATGGACCTTTTGTCTTACAAATACTATCAGTCTTAAAGAAATTCTCCCTGGAGACCCTCACACATGAGTGGTCAGGTAATGTGTCACTCAAGACAAAATTGTAGGATACAGGTAGTTTGCAATAAATTAGGTGGGTTAAAAAATCCTTTTTTTTACCCCAATACTTTCAAATCACAAATTTTTATAAGGAAACAAACAAAAAGTTCCCTGAGACTGTGTATCCTTCTATAACAACTAGCATAAATGAACTCACTAGGGAGAAGGTAATTTCCAAAATATGCACAATTGTAGTAAGAAAAAAGAATAGATGAGCTTACTTTGAGTGTTCATTTCCCAGGCCTCTTTCAAAGCAAAAGCAAAGGAAGAAGGCAAGAGAAAGGTTATCTCCCATGTGAGAAGGGGTGGGGGGCACGGTTTGTGGTGTTTATGTGCATGTGTTCAAGTATTGTTTGCATAGGCAGTAACTATTGTGGTGGTGACCCCATTGCTTTCAACCTGCCGATTGGTCTGCTGAATGCTCTTCAGAGAGAGCATGAAAAAGAGAGATTGCTCTTGTTAACATGTATGGGACTGTGTTGGCTCAAATGTAAAAGAAATGTTTTTTTTTTTCCTTTCAGAATGAAGCTTGGTGTGCTACAATAGACTTGGGGGAAAGGGAGGTACTACAGCATGTCAGGTATTATAAAGAGGCAAGAAAGGGCAAATGTAAACATATGTATCCCATTTCCTACCTATAGGGAGAACAAGAGTTGAGCGGGCATTAAGGTTTGAAACCACAGTCAAACTCCAGATGAACAATTCAAGAAAGCTGGTTTCCAAATCATCTGCTGCAGGCCATATCCAAGAGGACAGAGAGAAGCCTGACTCATGTTCCAATACAATCTACACTGGAAGGATCTTCAGCTTTTTTTCCATCTAGACCAGTACTTGTCAGCACAATGATGCACAAACACTGCTTTTGTGCTAAACTAATACATAATTTGGACTTTCTAAGAAGAGTCACTTAAAAGCCAAGTAAATCTGAAATGTTACTGAGCTCTATCACTGCATCAATGTTAAACTTTGTGGTCTTGTGCCTGAAACACCTCAGGAGGAGAGATATTTCTTTCTGGGCTATAATTTTATCAGAATAAACTGATACACAGTACCTCTTCATAGCTGGGAATAAGCAAACAAATCTCAACCTAATTAATGCTGACAACTTTCTCTAGCTATGCAGTTATATTCATCCTAGAAGCAAGCTATTCAGGACTTCCTAGAAGAATGCTCTTCTAGGCTGGCTACTTGGTTGGAATTATTTTCTGAAATTCAAGTCAGTGTATACCACCTGATGATCTTGATCCTTAGACCAGGATTTGTTCTCCTTCTTTTCTAAAACTCAGTGTTCATTAGATTGCAAGATCCAGCTTTCAAATTTGGTTAACATTTCACCGTGAAGTATCTTTACAAAAGATGTTTGAAATCTCAAGTAAGTTGTTGATGTACTTTTTAACATTGCTGTCCTCATTAGGAAGCACCAGCACATCAGTTTTTCCCAAATTAAATAAGGAGACTGGATGTTAACAGTTCTCCCTGATACAATGCAAATAGCCTCTGAACCTAGCAGGACACTGCGTTGTATGTATTTTTAAAAGCGTAATGTACCATGAGATTTCTTAACCAAAATGAATAATGGAAAACAAGCCTTTTAGTGGTTTAAAATTGAATGCTACTCCTATTTGTCTCCTTTAAATGGAAAATAAACACTTAAATGATTGAGTCACTATTACTAATTTACTGCAGACTTGCCAGTTAAAAAAGAACAGATTGCACAATGTAATTTTCTGTTAAAAACACATCTAAACCCAGATGGGGACATTGGGGCATCTGATAAACTGATTTGTATAATGAAATGAGTTAATGGCTATATTTGATTTTATTTCTGTCTCATTATCACTTCACAGTGTAAATGAGGCCTTTGTATGGGAATGGGTTTTCATTTGAATGAAATTAAAATTAATAGACCTATACGTATTTGCAGTGGAAACATACAACAACAAAGCTTTAACAGAATGGTCAAATTGTTTTTAAATTCCTGTAGAGTATCACCTGAGGAAATTGAAGCATTCAGAAAACTAAACCAAGGAACTTCAGTCTATCTCCAACCTATCTCACTTCATATCAACCTTCAGGAAAGATTTTATACAGCAGTGTTGCATTTATAGCAGAAAAACGTGTAGCCTCACTGTAAAATATAAGAAACTGCTTTCAATTAATTCTATAATGTAAGTTACTAAAAAGAGCATAACTTAAGAGCTAATGGAAAACACAGAGTATTGGATTTAGAATACTGTTCAGAACTTATATTACTTTCTATCCTTTTTTTAAATAAGTAAATGTATTTTTAAATGCAAAATTAAAATTTATGTACTGATGAGGTCATTTGTCCTTCTTGCTACCGCATTCCTCCTGAAATCAATACATGATCACATTTTTTTTCAAAACCAATTTCAACGTGATATTCCTATCTAATTGCAATTTATGTATTTTTTCTTCTGTGCATGAATACAGGGAAAAACATCTTCCATATTAACATTTCCTCCTAGTACCTTCTCCAGAAGCTCATTCAGTAGAAACAAAATGTTTGTAATGGTTTTACAGCGAGTCCCAAAATATTCTATCACCAAATGAAAGAAAATGATGGTCTTTTTGTGTACTCAGCCTCTTCTGTAAGAATCCATGAACACTGCTACCAATTCAGATGGCAAAGCACATTGTTTCATAATTTAATTCAGTTTTCTGTAAATTGACAACATTGCAAAAGAAAAGAAATAGCTCTGGATACCTTGCACAGCAGAACTGTAAGGAAATACAGATCTTCTCGTGTGTAGCTTATGAGTTTACTTTGGAAAGAACCTTAGCAGTTACCCAATCTGTGCAGGAGGAACAAAGCTTTCCTGGACTGGTACCAATTTCTATTAGCTTTGCAACAAATCCCCCACACAGCTCACGTTCCAGCCTTCTCTGCATTTCTTTTTGTTAGCTTGCTTTTTTAGCTGACTACATACACTTTCTGAAAATCACAAAATCAGGGAATTGTTAGGGTTGGAAGGGACCTCTGGAGATCATCTGGTCCAACCTCCCTGCCAAGGCAGGGTCACCTACACCAGGTGACACAGGAACGTGTCCAGGTGGGTTTGGAATGTTTCCAAAGAGAGACTCCACAACCTTCCAGGGCAGCCAGTTCCAGGCCTCTGCCACCCTCAGAGTAAGAAGATCTTGCTCATGTTGAGGTGAAACTTCTTGGGTTTAGTTTGAAGACATTGTCCCTCGTCCTGTCACTGGGCACCACTGAAAAGAGTCTGGCACCATCCTCTTGGCACCCACCTTTGAGATATCTATATGCATTAATGAGGTTCCCTCTCAGTCTTCTTTTCTCCAGACTAAACAGGCCCAGCTCCCACAGTCTCTCCTCATAAGAGAGATGCTCCAGACCCTTTTATCATCTTTGTGGCCTCCACTGGACCCTCTCCAGCATGAGGAGAAATGAGGGTGACTAGAAGCATATTCAATAACAGAATCAAACACTCATTTCATTTTCTGTTATCTACTTACATTTTATTACAGACTAATATGAAACCATCTCATATTCATACTGGAATTATTGTAATTATTTGTGAGCAAACTTAAACCAGTCTTGGATGTTTATATTTATTGCAAGCAGATTCATGTCTCCTGCTTATACTACATAAGGATCCAAACTGTGACTGAATATAAACAAGTTATATTTGGTTGTCTACAGAAATAAAAGTTAAAAATAGCACTGAAAAAAAACTTTACAGTAATGTATTCACACACTGACTCTTCAAATCAAATAAATGAAGTAGTATAGAATAATCTAAACATTAGATTTGAAGGCTGATTTATTTTCAAATAAATGCACCTATAATTGTACAATTAAAAATAAGTGTCAGTATTTGGTGCTGATGACTACAGACATCTTTAATGTTTAATGCACAGATAACTACCCCCCAGCCCCCATACAGCAACTTTCGCAGATTCTACTTTACATTAAATCATGAAAGGACATCTAAAATGCAAAGAATAGCACAGAATTTACGTCCAAGACAACGCAAATTGAAATCCTGTGAATCTTCATAAGGTAAAAAATTAAAGCTCTATAAAATGATTTTTGATTATTCTGCAAAGTAGAATCACATACGTTTTCACTTTTGTAATACTTTCACAAATGTCCATTAAAGCTTTTTTTAGCAGAGACAGTAGCATGAGCACAATGATCCCACTGGCTTCCAAAAAAAAGTAGTGCAGTTTCTCAAACAATTTTTTCCTTTTATTTTTGCAAGCCAGTTGGGTAAAGACAAACAGACTAATGCAAGCAAGAAAGTAAACTGTAAGCTTTTACATTAAGTGGCTGAACAAACAATTATTGTACATGGTAAAACGAAAAAGATCTTTTGCCACATGCCACTGCAGGTATATACGAACTTCAGTGGCCGAAAAGCTTGAAATACTTTCTAAGTCTTCACATACATTTGGTTAGCGCTTACCAGTTTCAAGACATTTATAGAAGCAGTTATGGAGACATTATGCTGTTAAAGCTGCAACAATTTAAACAAGGCAAGTTAGAAAGTTATATAGATTTTTAGACTTTTTAATTCTTTTTTTCTTGATACTTAAAAATTTGTCTCCTGTCAGTGTCCCATCCATAATAAACACTATAATGTATTTTGTTCTAACTTCTACTTTTTCATCGTTGTATCATCTGATCCATTTACAGTGAAACTCCAAGTTAACACCTGCTGCAGTGGACTAAGTTTGCATGGCAATAGCAAAAGGGACGGAAGCAAAAACACATCAAGTGAAGCTGAGTTGATGTTTTATGTTTTTTCCATTAAATGGTCTATTTTAACAAACAAACAGCACCAACCTTTAAAGGGAAAAGTATTGCTAAATCAAAGCATTCTTCCTCCTCCAAAAAATGTCATGTTTAACTAAAATTTCTCAAGCACGTATATAGGTGTTTAAGCCTGAACAGTGTTGTCAATAATTTCTAAGTGCAGGGCTACATGAGGTTTGCAATGATCTATTTTGTTAGTAGGCAGAACAGGAATGCAGCATTTCAAAAACATCAAGCAAAAATATTCTTAGTTAAGGCTAAAAGATAGAACTCACAAAGTAAAAAAGCAGGAGGCTTTACAGAGTAAAAAAAGATCACAATAATAGTATAGCACTGCAAGTACAGCGCTCTAATCGCGGCTACCACAAATCCCAACAAAAGATCAATAATTTGGATGAAACTAACAGAGCAACAGACTTGTACTTCTAATTTGACATTCATTAGAATTTTAACATTCAGCCACAACTCCACTCTAGGTTAAATTTAAGTGGCCAAAACTCATAGGTATAAAAAAAGCCTTCAAAACATATACTTAAAAAAAATAGAAATGGTGTGTTAACAAATGTATGCGTAAAACAGATTTATAAATAGCTACAGTATGAAAAATATTTCAGTGCAAAGGCAATTTTAAGATTTCTAAAAAATACATTACAAATAATTTGTTAACTACACACAAGAAATTTGTCACTGCTACTGGTATAAAATTTATACCCATAATAATTTTTTAAAAATATATACACCAGTGTTTTATGTAGGGGACGGTTCTAACTGACCAACATTCAAGTCTGCAATGGCAAGTATATGTACACACACCCACACATGTGTATGTATTTCAAAATGCTACTGCTATAAGGACATTCTTTGAAACTTAAAAGTGCTACATGTTAAATGATACAAAACATTTGTCTGTGGTGCTCACCATTAGGGTTTGTAAAATTCTGTTTTCTTTGGTATACTGACGATTTCACAAATTACTTGACAATCTCTGCTTGACCCAGGGCATTTTAATAATTCCCTGTTTGTTTAATGCGAAAATCACTCAGAATATTGTGAGGAAAATTTCCTAGTGAGTTGGTTTTTCTTTTATTAAAAATTAAATTAGGAAGCAAACTTATTGTCTGTTTTTTCTTGTTTAAACACAAAAAGGGAAAAAAATTTTCTCTGCCACCCTACTCCATTTTAAAGACAACTAAAAATGTCTTGGGCAGGTTTTCCAATAAAGGCTGCAGGTCTGATTCCAAATATTTTGTTTTCACACTGAAATAAATTTTTAGCTAATGGCCTCACAGAGGTATTGAATGAGGATGGTTATTAACCAGTTCTAACCATCAGGCTGAAATTGACTGAAATTGGATTACTCCTTCAGATATTTCTGCACCCCAAAATAAAACACTGGACTAAAGAAACAAGACAAGGACACTGCTAATAGTTGAATTAGTACAAGGTAACATAAACGTAGCAGAGAAAACAGAAGTGCAAGTTGGCTGTCATTCTTGAAGTAATTCAAACAGAATCCTTGCAGTCAGACTGGTTTCTAAATCCCAACTACGGTTCAACTGTTAGTCAACAGCCGTGTGCCACCTTGTGGTTTGTTTGCAAAAGCTAACAGTTGTGTTCTTTTAATAGATCTACCAAGCCATTTAGCCAGTATTTAACCACACAAACACACACAAAAAATCAAAACTAAGAGGATGAATCCCGATAGTAAAAGATGCTCATTTGGAAAAGCAACTTTTCTTCTTTTAAGGAAAAAAACCCAACAAACTGTGTCAAAAAAAAGCTTAATATATAATACTTAATATGTATATTTTACAATTACAGGGATAGGAAGTGGGAACACCAGGTAATCTGCATCTTTGATTAATTCAAAGACCTTTTAGGCAAAATGCTTACATTCAGTTTTTAAGTAGATACCAACACTGATGATATTTACCAATTAAACAGCCAACTTGACTTCATACAGTGTGTGCATACTTCACACAAGGATTGTCTTGCCTATCTTTCTACAGGAGAAAATCAACGGAAAACCAAACATAGCCCTGATTTGGCCACTTACAAGAAAGTGAACATTAGAGAGTGTTTCTTGAAAGCAGATTTGCACAGAGGAAACACCAGTTTGTTCTACAGAAAGAGCAAAGAAAGAAAAAGGACAGAGGAAAATCAGAAACAGCATTTGTTAAATACGCTTTAGGAGACTTTCATTTGAGATAACTGAGGTCATTGTTTCTGGCTGAAAATTAAAACTGTTGATCTCAAAATGTAGGTCACTGACTGAAACTATGCACTTCAAGTAACAAAGAAAATTACTAAAGGTGACAGAAGCAGTAAATGCACAGAAGTCTTGACACAGGATGAAGAGAATTTTCAGTGCTACCAGTCTCACAGTACCAGACTGTGCAGATTGTTCATTGCTCCAGTAGTTCAAAACATAAAAAGAGGCCTATTGACCTGGAAGGGTTCATACTTCTAGCTCTTGATCCTGTTTGTCTGAACACTACCTCAGACAGCAAAAGCCACGTATAGTTTAATATATTTCTGTGACATGTTTGTTTCTGAAAAAAGAAATAAACAAAAAAATACAGTTTTTAAAGGCTTCACTTGGTGTTCTGTCATATAGACGTTTCCAAACCTGACCCACTGTAGTGGTAGCCTGCACTGGAATGGCAATGCTTATTGGAATACCCAAAGACAGATGGAAGTACTGAATAATCAACGCCTCTCCAGTGCGTAAACATCATTTTCTTAGAATGAGAATTAGACCTTCTTGCTGGGGAATTGCTGCAGTCACTGCTCCTGTATCTTGGGCTTTTCAGACAGGCAAGAGGTGTGAATTCCGAGATGTGCTCCTGACAGTGCCTTGATGCATTCTGTTAAAGGGAAAAAAAAGAAACAAATGCACAGTAAATAGACAATCTTGAAACCAAAAGTATATAATTGTGTTCTTTCATAGGGCCATTGTGCCCTTGGTACAATAATGGCTTTCACTAGAACACCACTCTGGCTATTTGTTTCATGTGAAAGTATAACCTCTCGTGTTGTTTTGCCATCAACCACTTTCAACATCATCAATTTTATATTCAGACCTACAGAACCAGGCATGATTTTACACTTAACCTCTAAACCTGATAATGGGCTCTTTAGAGAAGAGATGAAGAGACAGAGGACTGCTTTCATATCAAAGTGTTTTAAATGAAGTTTATATTTCATTTTGCAATCTCTCCTGGTACATCTTTTTTATCTCTGAACTGCTTTAGCCAGGACTTTTTATGGGGAATTTTAAGACAAAAGTACTTTGCCCTGCACTTCCAAAGAGAGGGAATTCTTTACAGATGGTCTGTGCTAACAGATGAAAGTTCCAGAGGTTTAATGCACTTGCTTTGTACTTCTAAGCAGTATTGAATTTTAGACTTGCTTAGGTTACATGTAGCATCTGTACAGGCAATTTATACTACACAGTCTAATTGTCCATTAAAATATATCTGTATCACATAATCATTCCACATCTGGCGGAATCGCCACTTCCCCTCAGGAAATGCTCAGGACTACAGTAACACCATGGCTGCATGACAAGAGCCTGGAACGTGTGTACGAACAGAAAGAAAATTAGCACAGCCCTTTGCCCAGTGAGTTGATAAAATTCATCTCACTAAATGCACAGAAAATTTCCAGGTATAGAAGTTATGTGATGGTATCTAAGATATAAATTCATTATAAGCATGATTGAAATCAATGTTATCTAATCAGTCATGAACGCTATATAAGCCAGTTAATCCTCTATTCTTAATTATCCCCTTCCTTCTTCCCTGTTAACACAGTAGCAAAAGGGACAAAATCACAACATAAACATCAATAATGTAGTTTGAGGAACTTTGGCTAAGATTTCACATTACGCTTCAATGCCAACTACAAGCTTGAAATGCTATTGCATAACCAAGAGCAATCAGAAAGCTCTCTTAAAACAGACACTCTTGGAAAAGTCACAAAACTATAATGAACTGCTCACCAACAGTGAGGCCTGGGTTCTTTTAAACACATATATAGACCAAATATCAGCATTAATACAGAAAAATCAGATTAGCAGATTTTGGTTTGGAAATGTCAGAAGAAGTAGTCATATACTGCTTGGTTACTATTTTTCCTATTCTTTCAGCTAGAAAGTGAAGTATTTCAGTTACCATACATAGTTCTAAAAAGAAAATGTGGGGTTTTTTCTACAAATGGCCTCAAGGCATGCACCTCTACTACGTCTGAAGCTACTCAAGAAAGCTGGAGTTTTCTACTACTGCTTGTCTAACAGTCATTAAAGCAAATCAAAAAGCACCCATCAGCTACCTTGAAGTTCTACAGCCTACAGAGCACGTCACATTTGCCCTCTTCACATACTGATACTTTGCACTCTCACTTAATTCCTCTGTGCTGCTTTTGGCATCAGGAGAGAATGAAGAGAAAGGAACAGACATGGCATCCAGATGGGAATGTATTTGAGTAAAAAGTGTACTTTCTTACTTGTTCGTGTAATCAGTGGCGTGGCAAGGAGATGATGTAAAGCAGAGAGCTTCATTCTGCTGGCTTAATGTTTGGGGAATTTAGGAGCTCACCACTCATGCTGCTGTCTCACATATTTGGCAAAACTCTCTTGATTTGAGGCAGTGATGCAGTAATGCCCTGGTCTATTCAGAACACGGTACTATGGTGGACACTGTCAGATGTACAGCCCCAGCTTTCTGACCCAAGGTCCCTTTCACAAGTAACTCACTGTGATAACCTTCGTGTCTTACCGTCTGCGTTTGGTCTATATATGTATTCAAGAGCACAGATAAACTGGGTGAGAGCTACCTCTGACTTTATGTATTCAACACTATTCTTTTTTCCCAAGAAAGACAACAGTTCATATGTGTAATGTGAGTACACGCTGCAATAATGACTGCAGTTCTTATAGAAGAAATGTCCCACAACACCTATACGTAACACAATGTATTTACAGGACAGGAGTATGGGTATATCGATTTATTGTTTTGCTTTACATGATTAAGTTTGCAAGACAAAAAGATCTTACCTGTGGCATGGAACATCTCTTGCAAAAACTAGGCTCTCCAAGTAAAACATACTGATTTCGTATCAATATTGATCAAGTACATCAAAAACTCTGGAGGAAACAGTTGATTTGTAAATAGCACAGTTCACCAATAAAAATTAATCCAAATTGGGAACACGTACAGTACTGTTACCTAGCTTTGATCTAATTATGGCTCGGAAGCTGAAATATTTCCTTCAAGAAGTGGCCCATCGTTGTTCGTCAGTGCATTTTGGGCTGTTTTATGTCTCACACTCCTCTGCAAGGATGAGGAAAAACAGTGAGACTGTTGCTGAACACAAGAGGGAAATGTGAATGACTAGTACCAATTCTAAGTAACTGTTATAGCAAACTGTAAAAATGATGGATTTTCTGATAGATTAAAAAAAGGAAAGGTCATCCAGTGTAAAACAAGGTTTGTATTTCTGGATCCTGAGGTTAATCCTTTGAGCCACCCTGAGGATGTTTTTAATTCCATTTCAAACTCTGTTAAAAATACTTAATTACTCTCTAAAGCACTAAACCGACTAAGTACTGTGGGCTGTGTGTCCTGCCCTTCTGACAATAACTTGTACTGAACAGGAGAGGTCCCCATGATACAGTGAGTCAAATCAATTCCAAATTAAGGAGCGGACATCCCGCTTCACTACTCCCCAGAACAACTGGCTTGCTGAAAGGAGTGCAACACACCAAGGTGATGGGGCTGGTGCTACAGAAGGCTGACTTACAGCTTAGTCATTACACTGAGGGAGGGCCAGGGAGTTGCCAAGGAAACTTCTTGCACAGCCTTCAAATATTGCAACAGCGAGATCCGTTGCTTTCTTTTCCATAGAGGAGGAGCCTGACAAAGGCAGCAGTTTTCTGGTGACCAGTTTTCTAATCACCCTGTGCAGCTGTTCAACAGCAGCTAAGCCCATTGAGGAACAGAAGAAGGATGAGTCTCCAGAGAAGCTTCCCCAGGCAAAAGCACCACTTCGGGTTTCCCCAAGTGCAGCAAGAGGTAGAGATCTCATAATGTGGCTGATGGGCCAAGCTCGTGACTGAGTGAAAGCGAAGCAAAAAATCATCCAAAAATCATCAGTCAAAAACAAAGAGAAAAAAAAAGTATTTCTTAAAAAGGGATGGGAGCACAGAAGTCATCTGTGGCTCAGGAACTAAATACCTGGTATTTCAGCTACAAAATACTTGCCATTGCTGAAACACTGTCAACTAAAGTGACAATTATAAAAATGGAAATAGGATAATTTAAAGCGAATTTTTATTTTCCCTAACAGAGAGGTTGAGCTTCTGCTGTTAATGAAGAAGAAAAAAGAAAAATATAATCAATATAGACTGGATATATTAAAAAAATACCCTACTATTTTCAAAAGTAAAGGCTGAAAGAAGCCTCACAGATGCACAATTGCCAGTTAAAGCAGAAAATTCAGCTTGCTTCATTGAGCCAGAGCATCGCAGAGACTACATGTATGAGAAATAAGCAGAATTTGACTGAAATTATACCAAAAGGCAACAGATTCCTCCAAAGCTTTTGCAAAATTAATGTTTTAGCCCAGGAAAGACAACAGTTCATATGTGCGTATATATATCTATCTCTATCTCAAGATCAATATACATGCACATATATATACATACACTTGCATGTACATGTATGTATGTTTATACACATACATATATGTCTGTAGGTGTATATGTATATATCCATATATCACTGAAAAGCTCCCTCTGAAAAAAAAACCCAAATAAAAACAAACAAACAAAAACCCAAACCGACAAAAACAAAAACAACCCCCAAAAACAAAACAAACAAAAAAACCCAAACCCCCAAACAAACAAACAAACCCGCCCAAAAAAACAAACAAAACCAAAACACAGATCCATATCTGGAATATGTAAAAACATCTGAATGTCAATGATGGTAAACAATCGCTCGCCACACACCAGAATGACTTTCAAATAAATGAAAAATTTAGAAGCATAAGAATTGCTTCAAAGGCTTTAAGCATTGTTATTGCCTGAGGAAAACTAATTAACTAGGCTGGAAGGTGGTTGCTAGTCCTATATTAACCTTTTCAACTGTTCCAGAACACTTTT
>VXAY01003144.1:0-44811 GCA_013399855.1 Oxyruncus cristatus | reverse complement strand
TTTTTTTTAACAAAGAAAGCAATATAACTTACAGGAATGCAGTAAATTTAAAAACAACTGTTTATAAGCTCAGTTCAACCCAATCTTAAGGCACTTAAAAGACAATTTTAGCCAGAATTTTCAATAGTGGAAAAAACTGTGTGTATTTTCTCTGTGACTTACATAATTACAGTACATTTTACTGACTATATATTTTTGAAGGGGGAAAAACAGGAAATGTGTTTTTTATCTTAGCCAAGTTTTCTTGGAGACTGTAGGGTAAATGAGATTTACTTGAATTAAATCTACTTTTATGTTACATTTAATAATGTCACATACTTCTGGGTTTTGAGCTGTTTTTCTGTGTAGAAAGAGCACAGAATTTTATAAAAGGGAACATAAGAAAAATTCAGTTTCAAAATGCATGCTAGGAAAAAACTTATTACTAAAAAAGTTGCATTTTCCTTTATCACAGTGGAGAAGATAGATTAATATATCCCAGAGATTTCTTAAATGGTTTCCAGTACCCCATTTTCTGTATGATGGTAGTAATATCAGCCTAATCAGAATTATCACTTCTTTGTGCGGCAACTATTCCATTTATTTAGGTACAATAGAAACCTGACATGCATTCACCTACAGACAGACCAATGATTAAAATGGGAATATAAAAATCCTGGATTCTTGAGGCAGAAAAGTTCTGTAAAATGCAGTAACAACAGTGACAAAAAATGATAATGACAGCGATGGACTTGACAACAATTCATAAAATCTTTGAGATGAACAGAAGTCAGAAAAAATTGTACCAAAATGTAGTCTTCAAAATATAGCTGAGATGAGTCACAAATGGAGACAATGAATAAGCAAAATAACTTCTGATGATAAACATTTTATTGTCCTTTGAATGAAATGGCCAAGCATGCAGAAAGGCAGAAAAAAGTCACCTTTTGTTCCATTAGAAACTTAGACTGCTTGAAGTCTGAGAAAGCATAAAGATGGTGGACTGCTCAACAGAAAGGCACTGATGTTTAGTCTGATTTCCCCAGATGTAGGAAGGAACCGTGCACATCATTTATGTTTAAAGCAAGGTAGCAGTTATTTAGACAAAGCAGATTGGAAGACAGGAAGAAACAAAGAGAGGGAAGAAGAAAGACAAGGGATATAACTGGTTAAAAGTCACAGATTTTCTATCAAGTATTAAGAAGTGAATACTGCAAGTGTTGAGCCCAAAGTCTGCTTTACAATTGATTCATTTTCCAGCACTAATACACAGCGTCTCTCAGAAATGCTGCAATACCTTTGTTAGGGGCTTTTATTCACTAGCCTGTTTCTTTGCCTTAACCCATGCTCATTCTCTCTCTTTAGACTTTTAAATTAAGCATGCAGAGCCTATACTGAGATTAACTTCTTCCAGAAGTAGCACATATGGCAAGAATGATGTATCAAAGATCTCAAAATGAAAAACTACTAAATACTGATCTGCCTGAGAATGCTTTTCTGCTATTCTTTATTCATTCCTGCCCTCCTGAAGTGAGGCATTATTACACCTGTACATTCTAGGAATACAAAACAATGGCAAGGGGTTTTACCTTTACCAAAGGGAAATTTTATTTTTCTTGGCAGTAAAGCTCCTTTATTGCTTTCCTCTTAATGCAAAGTACCTTCTCAAATAAACATCAAAATGCTACCTAATCCCTACAGTTACCAGTAACTCATTATTTTAACCTACCAATGGCAGCTGATGGACTGAAAAGGGCAAGGGCAGTAATGTTAAGGTTCAACACCCCTAGTATCCTTTACATTCTAATATATATATACATTAAAAGCTTACTGGGGTTAAAATAGAGGTAACATTTTCTATTGAGGGTGGTTTAATGTCCACAGTACAGCACCATGCTTCTGATAGAACCTGGCTTCCTCTCCAGCCTCAACAGAGCAGGCCTGTATTTACACAGTGGTTCCTCTTTTTTGGCTGATCAGATGAAAGGAGACAATAGACTTTAAAATCCTCTTCCCACTGGCACAGCAAGGCACATTTATGCAGAAATAATGGATCAGAACAAGCAAAATGTAAGTTGAAATATAAAAGAGGAACAAATTGTTAAAAGGATATGAATAAGTTTTAATGCATGTGTTTTTGTAAAAGGCATCAATCAGTATATTATCATATATAAGTGCCTTCTATCTACCCTCACAGAGATTCCAGTCCCCTTGTCCTTATCTCCTCTAATCAGAAATCATGTTGAGCCATGTACCTGTCTCCCACCATCCTCATCAGCTGATTTTCCTGTGGTTGTTCATATGGAGGCATCAGGGTTGCCCCAGGATTCAGGTTAATACCACCATGTAAATAACAGGCAGTGTCTTTCATCATACTGTTCCGACACCACAGATGGGGAACCCCTGTTCTAATCTTGACTCTGACCTTGAAAGAGGACTAATTAATAGAGACTTGCGATACAAAAAAACTAACTTCACAATTAAAAATATTTCTTACCTGGATTCTTTCTGTTGCTGTAGGCCACAACTCTCTGCATAAAACCTTCTTCAAAACATCTGGAAGAAGGCTGACAGTTATGAGCAGAATTATACCCAGCCACGCAGGACCACTAGACAGCATTTGCATGAACACATAATACATCCTCTGATAATTGAGAAAAGGCCTGGTAGGGAAAAAGAATAAATATTATACTTCCATACACAAAAGAAAGACCAACAATGTTAAATATAAAAACTATGACAGTGCTGAAATACTTCAGGTTCAACTTCCCAGTTTGTGGGATTTTATCCATCTCAGTTTTCTCAAAAGGAGAGCTAAACATGCACCAACTGGAAATAACTACCTTCCTCTTGTCTTCCAGGCTGCAGGAAATACCATGCCCTTCTCCCCTGCCATATTGTCTCTCCCTTGCAAAGATAAACTAAGTTACATTCTTATTCTGCTTATGCTCTTCCATGCACCTTTATCTTGCCCCAGGTATTTTCCACCTTTCTTCTTAGTATCCCACCCACCACGTCCCTCTTTCCTAAGGTGCCCTCGTCTGCATATATCTTTAGAGTAAGGCTCATTAACCATACCTATTTTCATACCTCTCAGGCTCCCCTAAGCATCTCTGATGTTTCATGTTGTGATCCATAACCTGGTCACCACACTGTTATCTAACCACACTTTCAGTACCTTCAGTTCCATATCTCCCTGTATCCCACAGCAGTTGGATGGTTATTAAAATGCCACCACTACAACACTGCTGGGAACCAGAGGCCATGATTACTGGGAGCAGAAATCAAGGGACAGTTCGCAGTAACACAGCGTAAAGCCCTCCTACCACTGGGGCAGTTTCCTGACAGTTTCCAAAATTTGATAGTCTTTGCCATCTAAAAAGGTAACCCAGCTAAAATACATTGTTGCATGTAAACAGTACACTCAAATATACAGCAAGGCTGGCTGGAAAACGTAGCAGGGAAAATGTCGCTTCTGCAAACTGTTTTCCTCTTGCTGCTGAAGAAACTTGAGATTTGATCTTACAAGGAAAAAAAAAAAGAGGCCACTGAATATCCAATGAGTTGTTAGGCAGTTGCAAAAGACTCATTTGCAAAAGACACATTGAAATACAAATCCTTTCTCCAAATTAAATGGCATCTTAATCATGCAGTAGTTAGCCTCTGCCTTCTCTCTAGTCCCTCAAAATGTTATACTTATGTATACAAAGTAGAATGGCTCCAGCAGACAAGTTATAAAAGATAGCCTTGGAACTGGGTGCTCTACAGCTGCGAAATGCAATTTCAAGTTCCTGACAGCAATCAGGCACAGTAAGGAATTGAACTTGTTTCAACTTGATTTCCTTCCCAAAAATTTTCAGTTTCAAGTACACAGAATTTTTAACAGGAAAAAAACCCCAACACTTTAAATCAGCTATGTACAAGAGTTATACTAATTCCTAAAGAGCTTCTTACAAACAGGAATAAGTAGGTGGTCAGACATGTACAGTTAATCTACTAAGTAGGAGGCAAACAATGAGCTCAAACACAGGACTCCTGGCCACCCACATCACTTCCATGTGAATTTCACTCCCTGACTCTAGTTTTGACTGCTACAGCTAGTTCCTCCCAAGACTGGCTGCACAGACATGATCTGTTCTGTGACATTTTATCTCAGAGAGGCAGCCTTGGCTCCTTAAACCAACCCTTGGACTGCTTTTGACTGATACTACTGAGATAGACTCAGTGGTAGTCTGAGGTCTGATATTCTTCTTGGATTCTCCTTTAAGAAGATTTTAGCAGATATTCAGTGAATGAAGAGCTGAGAACTCTCAAATTAGCATTAATGATGTGATTAAAATGGAGTTCCCCAATGGATGAAGGCTAAATTTAACTCTGTTTAGGACAAAAAGGTAAAATATAACAACTTTATGTTTCTGAAACAACTTTTGCAATGCAATTTTGATTAGGGTTCATACCAAATAATTCCTCCCCAGAGCAGAGAAAAGATAATGTAGAATACCAGTGATCCCCAGATCACGAAGTGATTTATCCATGTCCAATAGTGTGTATCTAGTGCGAGCTTAAAAAAAAAAGAAAAAAAAAAAAGAGATCATATGGTGTTATTACTATCTAAAAGCAACAGAACACTCAGCAGGAGATAAAACAGAATTGTACTCTTTGAAAATAGGGATGAATTCTACACAGAATTAGCCAAAAACATTTTTAAGTTTTGAGCACGGTAAGAAGGGACAGATAGAAAGATCTATATTTAAACTAATACAACAAGGCATGGTCATAGAGAGAAACAGATATAAGTAATCGGCAATTAGAAAACAAGTTCTAATAAAATTTCAATGGATAAAACACAGCACCCCTTACCTTCAATGTAACCGTGAATACAAGCACAGTAAACACCACTGTTCCAAAGGTCCAATTTCCAAACATCTATAAAAAATGGTCCAAAGCAGTTATAGGCAACATTGTCCCCTACTTTGTGAATTGTCCAAATAAACATCTTAAAGCTATGTATTGCTTTGTATCATGAACTGACACCTAAGCAAAAATGCTGAATTCCCTACATGATTTTTCCAGTGCAAAGTGTTTTGGTTTCTTGCTCTTGTGTGTACACACCTCAGATTTCATACAGAAAGAAAAAGATCACAACCAGTCCTCTCAACCTGAAGTTCACAGCTACGTTTCTTAATAAAAATCAAGTGTAGCACAGTTAACAAATCACTGAGATTGACAAATGAACTGCAGTAATTTCATCAATCTTCTTGGATGTCATCTTTTTTCTGATCTCCCTTCTCTGCCGTCCTTGGCATCCAATAATTTCTCGGAGATTGAACAGCATATTAAGCAGATGAGTAACAGTATACAAAAAGAATGTGATAACCATCTAAGTACGTAAATGTATACATACATTTAAAGATAAAACACTTTTAAATTGTGTTTGATTTTCTCCCCACCTGCATAACAAAATAAAAATACTTCAGCTTTTCAGGTGGGCAGAAATGATCATTAATGCTAATGGAGGGAAGAACTGGTCACAGAGGGTTGCTTGGACTGCAGTAGCTAATTGGATGACCAGGTTCAGGATCCAAAGAAATGTTGGGAAAGTAAGCAACTGTTAGGACACTGTCTTTTAGAAGAGACTTTGTTTGATTCACAGTATTGCACTCATGAAAGAGAAGAGTGCCCAAGAGACCTAAATTATATTGAAGGGGAACTGCTGAGATCTCATGACATGGAATTTCAGCAGAAGACCCAGTTGGCCAAGTAGGATGTTTCTCAATGAACAAAAAGGCAAAATTGGAGCATACAAGAGATGACAATATGGGCAGGAAGCAAACAGGTAGCATAAAGGCATTACGTGGATACAGAGGGAAAAAATCAAAGTCAGCTCTAACTAGGATTAGTGAGGGATGTTGAGAGTGACAAAAACAATATTTAGAGATATCCTTGTTTCAAAGGGAAAATGAAAGTGGAGTGGTAAGACAGCAATACGATGGATAGCAGTCTTCACAACCAAAACCTGTTTCTTGCACTTAACAGCAAAGCTTGGGAAGGAAAGGAGCAGCCAACAGTGTGGGAGCAACAGGTTACGGAGTTGTTAAGGAGAGAAAGCAGTGAATGCAATATGTCTTGAATTTAGTAAGGCATTTGACACTTGGACAATAAGGAAGCAGGGGTGGGGTAAATGGAATACTACTAGAGTTGAAAATCGGCTGAACCACTGATTCAAGAGTCCTTGATGTTTGGCTGATGGTAATCAGTGAACCACACTAGAAACAGCTACTGGGGCAGATATTGTGGAACATCCTTGTCAGTGGCCTGGATGGTGACACAGAGAACATCGTGAGCAAACTACCAGGTGATACAAAAATAGAGAGTAGCTGACATAATGAATGACAGATTTTCAATCCAGAGGGACCTCTGCTGATTTGAGAATCACGCCAACAGATATCTTATGAAATTAAATAATGAAAAGTACAGAGATTTACATCTACGGAGGAGGAGAGCCATACATTGGAACTGACTGGCTGAGTAATGGCCCTGCTGAAAAGGAAGTTGCAGTGGGGTTACACGGACTCCAGGCTGAATACAAGCCTATATTGTGCTCGCTTTGTACATAACGGAAACTGCAAATGGAGCTGCACTGGGAGGAACACGGCCACTGAAGAAAGGTTATTATCCTCCTCTACACAGCTACAGTGAGGTTGAACTGGAACACCATACTGTTTTGGGCCCCTCAGTTCAGGAGCAATGTGAAAAAAAATGGAAAGGATCAAATGGCAGGCAACCAAGGTAGTTAGCAGCCTATGGTTCTTCTGCAAAGAGAGGTTGAAGGACTTAATATTTGGTCTGGTGGAAAGCAGTTGAGGAACAACCTAGCAGCTGCCCACAAATATCTGAGGAAGAACTACAGAGATGAAGAAGTGGAACAGACATCTCTTCAGCAACAAGAAATATTCTGCTTGGATATTGTGAGAAACTTCTTCCACCATGAAGGCAGAAAAACACTGGAATAGGTTGCCCAGGAAGGCTATAGAATTTCCGTCCTCAGGCATATCCAAAACTTTAAAAAGACTGGGCAAAGCATTCAGCAACATGATCTTAAATAGCCCCGCAGAAAGCAGGGATTTGAACTGGATCACATCTCATCTAAATTTTTCTGTATGAGCTTGCCCAGTATTACATCACAGGGGATCTATACAGCCATGTGATCACACAAATGTGCTGCTGTGTAACAAATTCTGAATGGAGACCACAGCCAGCCACAAGAGAGAAACCTGTAGGAAACTAGGCTGAGAATGTCATCAACTGGGAAAATAAATATAAAGAAATGACTGGCTGAAAAAGTATTTTTCTCAGTAACCATTTCACTATTCTAAAATTATTTGACATGTGACCAACTGTATAGACACAAAATGAAATTCAGAAAACTTTCAGCATTTTGACCTTTTACTTAGATATGTAACATAATAATTTTATAGGCTCATGCCATCACTGTAATACTTCCTGTGCCCTAAAAAACCCTGTGTAGTTAAAACCGGCCAGGAATCTGGATCAGGGGCTTCCAATTATGCCATTTATAGACTTTCTTCTTTCAGGTAAATTTTACAATACGCTCATATCATATCTGGCATCTCTCAGAGAGCCTACTGTCAGTCTAAGAGTCTGCATTTTGAACAGCTCTGTCCACATTTTCAATATAAGCTGCTAGACGAAATAAGAGTTTAAATAACCTTTCTCTGTGTTCATTAGGCTAGACAGGCAGCATTGGGCTGCAAACAAACCCTTTAACTATCCATCTCACTGGCTCAGAAAGTGAGGTCATAGCACAGAGACACAAGACTCCATAAAGCTGCTGATTTGGCAGAGAGCAAGGTAAATGGAGCAGTATGGGAAGGTGTGAGTTTCAGAAACTCATAATGCCTTTTCAGCATTGAATATCTCAAGATAGTGCTCATGCGTTCAAGTCTGTTTGATACCATCTAGTTTATTAGCAAGTTTTTTCTGTGTTCTGCTCCCAGCCTATCCAAGACTTCCCCTCCTCCTTCTGTGACTGTATTTGCTGCTCTTCCATGTTCTAATTCAGCATTCTACTCACCTACCTTCCTTCCTGTTGTGTTGCATTTGCCATTCTGTTACTCCTTTAACATAAGTCTCTCTCAACCCACCTTAACAATTCTAGTTAATGCACTCCATATCAAATGTTAAAATAAATTAAAAAAAAATCACACAGGAAACACATTTTATTATATGGTTAAACTAAGATGACACTTGACAATCTGCAGTGACTTCTACGGTGCCTTCCTTTCCTCTTACTTTCTTATACAACACCAACCATGATGTCATATCCAGAGTGGAACACCATACACACAAAGAAACACCACAAATTAATAACAAATAATAGGAGATAATCTCCAGCACCCATTTTACCAATTTGGAACCTAACTTGAATCATTTTATAACATTTATGGCATTAGTATTACCATCATCTTTTTTATCTCCTTTCCTGCTTTCTACCTGTTCCATAATAACACATTGTTGCAGTAGTAAACCTTTCAAATCTGCAAATCCTTCACTGACTTTTTCCAGATGTAAGCATAATTTAAATACTGAGTAATAACCATCAACACCTACTAGTATTCATGTATGTATGAACTCACATAAGTACCACTATTCCTGAACATTTCATTTTCGTTTCCTTTAACATTTTCAAGCCTTTAAATCTAAAATTGCAGCTCAATATCTCTAAGTCTTATAAGAATCACAGGTATGCATTCTGAGTAACAATGTATTTTCTGACACACTCAAGACACTGAGGACTCAGAATGCCTCCTCAAGCAACATATTTTATCATCAAATATTAACATGGGTATCTAGTTGTAGAAATAAACATTCAAAATTTGAAAATTAGGCATTAGTCTGGCTTCAGAACCTTAGAATTTGATTTAATGTGTGCAACAGAAGATTACTAAAATTTCAAAAAAGAACACAGTTCAGAATATTTGTAGTATATACTGTTTACAAAATTCGTGCAGGTATGATAACTCTAATTTTCAGGACCAAAGATATAAGCTAATGCAGAATTTTAACATCTAAAAGAGAGCACAATGGTACCAGGAAAAGATGTACTGCAGTGTACAGTTCTGTCTAATGGAAATTCATTCTGTCCTTAGAAAAGCTCCTTTTAACAAGCATTCTCTCACACAGTAGAAGTTCATTTCCCTAACGGATGTCACAAAGATGGCTTTTAATAATATCTGAATATTGCATTTCTAGCAAATGTTTATGCTGCCTGTAAGCAACAGAACTGTGTACAGTTTATTTTCTCTCTCACTTTGAGGGTCTTTTCTAAAGCCATTCAAGCACATTATACCATCAACCGTAACAAAAATTTCCATAGCAGAGATAGTCAGCAACAAAACATAGGTTACAGAAAAGCACACAACAAAAATAACAAAATGCGAGGAAGCAAAAAGCCTTTTTAAAGTTCATGGCTCTTTATCACACCTCATGTACATCAATATATTTTATTTAAAGTTCTTTGTATTTTAAGTACTTCTAAAGTAGCTATAAAGAACAATTCTAACTATAGGTTTAAGTGATATTTTTTTGCTCTTTACCAGTTTAATTAAAGAACAGTGAAAGATGAAATGGATATCATGACAAATCCACAATAGTCTTACCATGTGAGTGCTGGTTGTCATTAGCTGAGGATAGGAAGAGAAGCAAGTAGCAAAAAGAAAAAAAGCACACAAATAAAATAGACCAAAATATCAATGGATAAAATAAATAAAATGCAAAAGTTCTTAAGATTTGCATTCATGTGACTGCAAAGCAAGCAGAGATACATTATTTTAAGCTGCCATATGTCAAAAATAAACTATTAAAAAGCTTGTTATATTTAAGATCTTTTATGATCATTCATAACTACTCTACCAGGAGTCTTTTGATATGTTAAACAGATATTCATCAGATTTATGTTAAGCATGAAACGGAAAAGTCACTATGTAAATTCAGAAGGAATACTTGGAATTTATGATATATATATCTCCTAAGTTGTATCTAGTTCTGTCTCTGCTTACTGATACACAGTGTGTCCCACTGCATAGTTCAGACCTTGCTAAACAGATACCCCATCTATCTGACTGTAACTCATAAAACAGTTATCATCTTGCATGAAATATTGAAGAAAACAATTAAAACTATGTTCATTTCACAATCGACATTATAAAACATTACCATTGATTGACTGATCAAATCCAACACTAACCTGTCCATTGCTGGTCACAGCTGTGTTGTCAAACAATAAATAGGCACCAAAGAAAAATACCGCAGCATCAAACACTCCTAGGAATGTCCAATAAATAAACGCACGCCAGCGCAGCAAAGCATTCTTAGCAACATCTCTGTGTAAAATAAGGTACATGTATTCATTATCAGCAGGCTTGAAAATCCCAGACAAATTATGTCATTCATATTGGTTTTTGGAGTAAAAACAATTGAGATACTGCATGCAAAGCCACCCCTTTCCCACATGACAACTGTCTACCACTTCACCAGTAAAGTCTTCCTGAAAATGCCCTCTTTACTTGTTTTTATTTCTTTTATACTAACTTTTCAACTGCTGCCTGTAATTCTGCTTATTTCAACTGTATGGTACACTCCCCTGTGCTGCACCTATTTACTGTTCAATCTTTTTACAGAAGTTATCTCTTTTCCAGTATTTGCTGTGCATGTGGTGATCCACTGTAGATATGAAATGAGAACACTAGAGGTCTCTGGAGACTTTGCTTTATTTCCCATAGGGTACTTATATACAGACTATTGCAACAAAACAAAATACTAATTTTATGTGGAACATGCAAAAAGAGTGGTTTGCAGTTGACTTGAAGCTTCAGGTACAATAGTACTTCTTGAACATTTTCCCCATAAAAAATACAGGAACTGGTCAACAGCATAACTCTTCACTAGCATGTATATTCTTACAACAAAAAGAGTCAAATGTTACAACTTCAGCTCTTGCCCACAGAATGAGTATGTATCCACTTGGCATACAGCACAAAATACACCAGAGTAAATCAGAACACAGTTAAATGAAGACCCTGAATTACAAAAACATTTGCTACAAACCAATACTTTCACCATATGAACTTTAAAGGCTGTCTGATGACCATACATAACTTCTCCCTGCAGATTAACACTACAGATTGTAAAGCCATATACAGCAAACAATAGCCTAACTGGCCTAAAACAACTGGACTATTGCCCAAAACAGCTTAGCAATAGGCTCTGTTAGGTATCAAAACCCAAACATTTCTAACAAATAACCTCTGCCAGCTTTCAAAACCCAAAAAAATCTTCTGATTCACCATTTCTAAACTAAAACCACTTATAATATAAAGGAGAAAATAAAAATACAGGGATTGAGTTTCAACCGTAATCTCTTGTATTCCTCTTCAATTTCACTGGTAAAAACATATCAGTGCACTGATTAACCTTTGGGCATCTAATATTACTTCTTTCAAGAACTGTTTTCCCTTTGATTACCTACTGTTAACTCTCCCTGAAATGTACTGTGTTTGAAGCTACAAGGATCAAAATTGGGCAACGACCCTAATTTAGATGGCCAAATGCAGTTAATTGGCAAGAACTGTATTTCAAGTGGCTAAGAACCTAAACAAGTCCCAATTCCAATCCTCAGAAGTGAATCAACAATATGCAGAGGACAATGTTGGACACCACACAAAATACATCCTCTGATACAACACTTTACCACTCGGCCCTCTTTTCTTTCAGAAGAAAACATGTATATAGGAAAAAAAACAGTATGCTTTCTTTTTTAAAATTACTTCTGTTCCCCATGGTTTGAGGAAATAAAGAGTACTAACACAAATCATAATTTTATTTGTAGAACAGTAATTTCTATTTTGATCTCACTCAGAGAGCAAACAAGTGGTGTGGTTTCTAAATATCCATGTATAACTACACTACTGTACTTTGTAAACTATGCACGTGGTCTTCAACCCTTCTATCGTGGTGTCTCTGATGTTCTACCATAGCCTTGTGGTACAGGAATCCTGAGGACTTCTGTTGTAACAGAGATAGATCCCACAACTGAGCAGTCAAACTTTGTATTAATTTTACCTGTACAGGGAAGGCTCTCTCTTGAGTGTGTCTGCGCTGACATGTTGTTCCAATAGACCATAGAAGAGGATAGGAAGGGAAGTGAAGCTGATATTGTACAGTGTTAGATACGCAGTATCGTATAAAGTCTGTAGATGGAGAATACGTAAATCAGATATTTTAATTTAAAATTAAATCTTCATTTAAAATTAAATCCTCTGCATGACACTTCATTCAAAATTAATGAGTCACTTTTTCAGGAAAACATAATCATATTCCTTCAGAGTGGAGGCAAATATCCCTGAACAGCTGCTAACTGATATAAGACAACTCTGCACTTGTATCCCACTCATCTGGAGGACAAAAGATAAGCTAAAAGATCCATTTAATAGTCTGATCCACATACTGGCCCCTCCTATTGTTTCAGCTGTGAGACCACCTCCGAACTACCCAAACTGAACAACAGCTGACTCTTGTAGAGGCACCCTCTGGCACATCCACACCCCTCCCGTTTTATCTCCTCTGTATAACATGGAGACATGCGGAGAGACAGGGGGAGTACTCCAGAGGTTCTTCAGCTGTGGGTGATTGCAATGAGCTATACAAAGAAACATCACAATGTGTCTTTGATTCTTCTCACTGAACTCCTTTCTCACTGTAACTAGCCCTCAAACCTACTACAGCACCTCACAAAAAGAGTTGTTTATTTTCCAAAAGCTATCTGGTGATCATTTACGCTGGAAAAATTGCTGTCAAAACCTCCTTTTTGATTCAAAATCATATTTAGCACTTAAAAGAATAAAATCAATCAAAATTTTCATCAGCATATGCTTTTATATCTAAATCCTAATGATGCTTGATAAAAACCTACTAAGTTTTCAGAGGTCATCTGAAATTAAAACCAAAACAGACAAAAAATAGTTCTGTCATTTTTATTCCTCCTGGAGCTTTTTTTTTGAGATATTTGACAAATTCAAAGCAACAGTACTATTTTCTCCCAATTAAATCCTACTCTTGCCCAATTTAATCCTGAAAATGTAAACTTTTTTTGGTCTAAATTTGGTCATTCCCTCCTTTATCTTTTGGTCCCTCACTCAGAAAAAAGAAGAGGTAGATATTTTCTGCACAAATTAGACGAGAGCAAGAAGAGAAAATAAACAAAAATTTAGGAAGGAGGGTTCTGGATCCTATCCTGAATGATGGCACTTTTCTGGCCAGGAGCAGTTCACTTTTCCTTTATTTTTCTGTTTTTATTTTTTCTTTTCAACTAATTGAATGCTGCTATTTGTCTGAAATTTGTAATTTATACTCATATACACCTGAGAAAATGAGTTTATTCTTCCATTCTGGATTCTAAAAATGAACAACTAGTTCAATTACTCATCTTTCAGGATTTCCTCTGCCCATGTCCAATAAGCTTAAACCCAACTGACTCTTCATTTCCACAGACTTTGTATTGCCATTTCTAAATTTTGTGTTCCTTGACTTTGAAAATAACATTGCTTCTATGATAATTCATAAAACTGATTTCTGTAACTTTACTGGAATTGCCATTTGAACTAAAAGTGATGCTCTTCTTTTTAAAATGTGTAAACTAATACAAAAGTTTTCTCAGAAGGAACCATTTTTTTAAAAAAAGCAAGAGAAAACATGACACTGATGGAAAAAGAAAAACTAACCTGTTGTGAAAACCCACAGAAGAACTGATATAAAAACTGAGGAAAAATGAAGCAGACATTCTGAAAGACAAAGTGACAGTTGTCAACTGAAATGCAAGCACTAATTTATATGCTGTACAATGCTATATCTA
This sequence comes from Oxyruncus cristatus, assembly GCA_013399855.1. Classification (NCBI taxonomy): domain Eukaryota; kingdom Metazoa; phylum Chordata; class Aves; order Passeriformes; family Cotingidae; genus Oxyruncus; species Oxyruncus cristatus. The sequence continues at coordinate 30,902 of VXAY01003144.1, read as the reverse complement.
TGTATATCTTAGTTTTATAACACTAGTAGTAGTGAACATTGCAGAACAGTAGAAAAAGCTGCGTATATTAAACATCAACAGTCACATCCTGCAGTACTACCACCAAGAAAAACACTTCTATGTTTTGAAAGCAAACTTATAAGGCTACAGTTTCAAAATTCAAGGGCAATGATATTTGTGATCCAGGAGCACAGTTCAGTTTTGGCAAGGCAAAGAAGGGACAATCCCCAGGAGGACACAAACCACGATAAGCAAACGCAGGTATGGTTTCCAGCAAAGCGATTTAAAGGTGTTTCTAGCTGTGACCACAAATGTCATCCTCTCCTAATTAAACATACAGTCAAACACTAAAACCTTGGATTATCCTCTGGTAGTTCCTTTCTGTAATCTTCCATTGCTTACTGAAAGAACTTCGATTGGATCCCAACATTTAGAAATAACAAAACTGTCTAAAGAGGGGGGGATGCTCATTATAACCTTTCACCGCCTACACTATATTAATAAATTTAGCATAACTTAATTTACATTAGTTTCTAAGTTCTCAAATATTATTTTCAATGTGATTTAGAGACAACCCACAAGGTACTGGAAATAAGTAGAACAGTCTGAGATGAAATTTGTAGGAGATGAAAAAATAGGCAAATTTTGGGTTTAAACATAACATAGATTAAGAACATATCTGTGTAAAAGCTATTTCACTTCATCTTCAGGACAGAAACAATAATCCCATTTCAGCATTGCATCTGGCACTCAACAAAATTTCTTTATGGAATTATTGCTGTTTTGTACCATTGGCTGGGAAAACTGTATATAGTTAGGTATTACCATGTAAGTTTTTGAGATTTATGTAATTAAAATAAGCATTCTCCTACCTTATAAAAGAAGTATTGCACAAGTTCAGATATCCTAACATAATAAAAATGCCCATGAACAAGCAACATCTTTTTCAAATGTTTAAATTTAGGTATTGCATAGTCACTGTTTCTTGCTGCTTGACGACCTTCTTTGCCAATGATTCCTTAAAAAAAGAGAGATGAAGCTATTCAATAACTAAAGGATTATTAAAAAGATACAATTATTTGAAAAATTAAATAATGATGCTATGACATTGATCTAATGGGAGATCACCACTGTATCTCATACAATTTTGTGGGATAAATGCATTGGAAATTGTCTATAAAACACATAACCTGATTCTTTGAAACTGCCTGTCCTTAAGAAATAAATGGTTTTTGTCATTTCACTTGAATTAATATTCTAAAACATGTGCTTACCTATACCAACATGTGCTTCTAGAATCATACTGACATCGTTTGCTCCATCACCAATCGCTAATGTGATAGGATGCTCCTTTGATAACTTAATCAATTTCACAATCTGGAAAAAAAATAGCATTAAAAACTCTTCTCTGTAATGGTTTGCTTATTTTGCATAAGTGTATAATTAAATGAAAATTACCAAGATGGTTATGTCAGAAATCCCCTGAAGGGACACAAAATCAACATTACCCAATGCAACTACTATGCATAAAGATCACAGTTTCTTCATATTACAAAGTATTTCTTCCAAACATTTTTCAAATTCTTCCAAACTACTTTGAGAGACATGGGGCAGCAGGAAGGAAGAGCAGAATAAAAGATGTTGTTGAGATAGCTTAACACTCTGTACGTGCATTAATAAATTAAGAGGGTTCCAGAGATAAAGTGTTCAATTTCAAAGAAATCCTAAAATTAAAGATTGAAAAATTCTGCTTTCTTAACTGTGCTGAATTTTTTCCTTACTATTTAAGAAAATATAATAGGACTCTCTATATATCTAAACACTATTGACATAAAAACTGCCCCAAAATTTTACTTCAGATCTCTCCATTACAAATTGTCACATCTGTAAATTTGGTATTGAGTCAGCTGCAACTAAAAACTTCTACAAACTTCCAGACAGTTCAAGTACTGGCTAAATAAATTTGTCAATGTGATTTAGGGCTACATATGCTGTACTTGAGCACTGAGATAACGACATGACCATTTGAAAAAAAAAAAGAAGTGCATATTCCAGTGTTTGTTTCCTTCAAAAGTTCTTCAGCTATCTTGAGTTTCAGTAATGGAAGAATATGTTTTTACTTGATACAAACAACCAATGCAACAGTCAGGAAGTACTTAAAAATTATAATGCACATATTTTTTTGCCTGGATTCTTCTTTAGTGACTTTCCACTTACGTGAAAAATAGAGAAAAAAATATCACGTTACAGTAATAAATGATGCAGGTTCTTGTAGTGTCAACAGATAGTAGAATATTCAAAGCTTGTTAGGTTAAAAAGGGAGCAGTTAGTTCATTTATTAAATATGTTCATTTATCAGCATGTACCAACCATAAAATTTGCACAATATGTACATAAATCAAATTCAGGTGCACAGTTGGGTGCCATTTTAGCATATCATTACCTAAATTGCTTGCCAGTAGAAATTTTCCCCTCTCCTTTTTTTTTCCTTCTCCATTTTAGAGATACAAAAATGAATGGTAACATCTTACGTTATTATAATAAGTAATACAGACTATTAACCTTTGATAATTATGTATGTGCACAGCTAATAAGCAATTATGAAATTAAACACAAACCTGTGCTTTTTGCAGAGGTGCCATTCGACAGCATAACACTGCACTGCAATTCCTGCAAATTTCAAGAAAGAGCTCTCTGTAGTTACCAGAGCTCCCATCTTGTCTTGGTTTCATTATTAATGATAATGCTGCTCCATCAATAATTAAACCATAATCTTGCATATCAGTTGAAAGTCTGTTCAGGGATAAAATATAAACTAAGAGTCACTGTAGAATTCTCAGACATGCTTAAACTCTGGCAACAGTTCTTATGTGAAAATGAATTAATGAAAAAATAATGAGTATTCAATACAGAAAAATTAATATACCTCTGAAGGAAACTTCTAAGACTGACATTTATGACATTTTAAAATTCTAGATTATGTTGAAAATATTCAGAGCTTTACCAGTTCAAATACAGAAATCTGATACCTCATTGACTTCACCAGTGAGTATGAGTGTATAATTAATGACCTTTCAGTTTGGTTTGAAAGGGCTCCAAGAACTGCAGTGAGGTAAACCAAGCTGCAGGAATAAAGTTAATTTTGCAGACGTTCCATAACATAGAGAAAAAAAGTTAGAGGGAAAGACCTTTTATACTCTGAAATCTACTCTGATGAGGAAAACAATGTTTTTCTTCTCCTAAGGATCTACGTTAAAGAAGTAAACCATGTTTTGAAGGAAATTCTGGAAAGACCTGTTGGCCTGGATAGATAAGACCACTGTCTACATTTACTGTATGGATACTTTGCATTCAGTGTGGTGGCTAAGTCTGATTCAGGTATAACATAATTTTAATCTTAAAATACAATAATTATATATGTTACCTATAATATTACAATACAGTATTATTTATATTAAAATCTATTACCAGTATACCTGCTAGAAGTGCAACCATGGTTGCATGAAGCAGTTTATCACGATAACATACACTGAACGATGCAGGAAGATGGTCCACATTACAAAAGCCGTTTTCTGCAGCATCTGAACAAGTTATTTCAGAGCACCCTTGCCTTTGCCTGCATTACACAGCAGCCTCAGGCTTCAGCTCAACAGTGAACATTGTATAAACATACACTGAGGTTTATTTTTGCTCTCTTTTCAGTGCTCCAAGGTTATATGACTGTGCATGGGTTTTCAACAAACATGGTTTCACTAGGCCCAGTGTTTGTGAGGAAAACACCGTATTTATTATCAGCAGCGCATTTTAGGTGTCTCCATTTTCACTACTAGAACACAAGCTATTTTTGGCAAATAATATAAAGTACTGTAAGCTATGTTTAATAACAGATCGCAGATATGTTCAGCACTTTGCTACCATTGGCACAAACAGAGCAACTCCACTAGTGTACAATGATATCAACTAAAAAGTTACCAAGTTCAGGCAGTGTACTGAATATCTGGCATATTACCATGAAATATTTTCAGCCTGAATTTGAATATACAGGCAGAATCCTGCTATTATTATCTTAGCACATTCTCCAGCTCTGGGGCCAAAGGCAAAAGAATTCTAAAGAGTTTTAACATCCAGAAATTTGGCATTGCACAAAAAGTTAAACAAGGTATGTTTAATCATACCTTGGTAAGGTCTATGGAACTTCAGTTAAATGTGGTAGAAATGACAGAGAAATATTTATTTAGCTGAATACACAAATGTTCTTGATTAGACCAATGGGGTTTGAAGTGTAAGGAGAGCTAAGGAAAATGCTCTGGCCCAGAGATTCAAGCTGTAAGGCTAAGAGTTCTAAAAACTCTCTGCTAAAATAATATCACAAATGCTTGCCAGCTTGTTGCTCCTTTACTACAAGCTGATGACACATGCACATACAACTTGCTAGCTGGTTCCGTATTAAAAAGAAAAGCAAATAAAATATGCACCATTATGTCTGGAAGCCCAGTAACTTCTTAACATCTTAAGATGATAAAAATGCTTTAGAATTCAATTCTTATTTTTCCTGGGGAGCGGGGCAGGGAAAGCAAGCAATGCGGACCAGCTATAAACCTTCAAATAAGCAACCTAATTTACTGCCTGTATGAGACTTAATTACAGTATACCTATTTTTCTCTTTTTAATGCTATTTTCTCTCTTATCCCATGTTATATTTCACTCCCATATGCATGATACCTATCCTTCTACAAATATTCAAAATACACAGAAGTCAATTATTTCTTTACAATTTGGGTCCCTTGAAGTATTTTTATGTAGACCAGATTTGCTTCTCATCTGTTCTGTAAATGCAGCATAATCTTCCCTAGAAAGAGCCATATATTGCTGCTCTCTGTGGCCTTTGTCTGATCAAGAAAGTTGTATCATATGCTAACTCTGATTACACAAATGTATCGTATCTACTTCCTTTTTAGAAGTTAGAAACAGTATTTTGCTTTATAACCTCTTTTTTTCCCCCAAGAATAAACAGTTTTGCAATGGAAAAATAAGTAATCGCAATATCAGTTGTGATTTTTCTTTAAATAGTTAAAGCGGTGACATGACATAGAGAACCATGACTGAAAATTTAAATATATGTAGAACAAACATACTTAATCGCCATACAGTAATTCACACTTCAGCAACAGAAACCCAAACATAGTATGTTGCTGTTCTTAAGGTAATTGGTCATCATTTCATTGTTTATGAAATGCACAGCGGCACATTCCTGGCTCGAAAATCCAACTTTTTCCTTACCCTGAGAAAGTATCCCTGGTTAAGCTGCCATTGTGTCTTAGGACAGTTTTGCTTAGGTCAAAAAGCACGTCGTGTAAACTCTGTTCCTCAATTTTCTTTGTGGTTAGCTCAAGTATTTGTGTATTTCTTCGGAAGAGTTTGCAAGCATAGCAAGTAGCTGCAGCAGTCTCCATTTTGTCTCCTGTTAGAACCCAAACTTTAATTCCTGCTTTCTGGAGTGCTTCAATAGTGTCAGCAGCTTTTTCTTGTAGTCTGCAAAGTCAATTGACAACACATATTGATGGATTGCTTGGAGATGAGAAATTCAGAGGTTCTTACTAAAAGATTCAGAATAAAAAATTTCAATAGAAGTTATCAGACAAAAGAATTTTCCCCAAAGTGTGACTCCAAAAATGTTTAGGGGACTAGTACATGTTTTCCAATCATTTAGAGATCTAATGATTCTTCCTTTATTTCCTCAATGCCCCTATTGTAGTTCTTTCTTCCAAACCCTTTCCCTAATAATTTGATCAGTGAAGTATTACATGAACTGCTTGCAAATGGCTTGAATACACTGATTTTTGTACACCTAACTAGTGTTACTAGCTTGCTAAATTATAAAGTTACCATGTGTAACTTCAGTCAGCTAAGGGTGTGGAACTCATTCAATTAAAGGGTTTTCAAATAAATCTCTAATGCAGAAAAAGACTCTTCAATTACTTTGATAACATCACTAAACATAAGAAACTAAGAAATGTACTAACCGATCTTCAACAGCTGTAGCACCGAGTAAAATTAAATCTCTTTCTATCTTCTCATACACTTCTGCCAATTTCTTGTCCCGATCCTGGAGGGCCAACTTTGCATTCTGAAGCAGCTTCTGTACTTTGCTATACTCTTCTGCTGTGAGCTTTTTGTATGCAACGCACAATGTTCGCAGTCCCTCCTAAAAAATGTAATCAAAAGAAAATGCATTTCATAAAGCTCTTCTTAGACTTCTTGTTGTTTATGCTGGAATATTTGAAAAACGAAAAATCATTTTACTGCTAACACAAAGAGTCCCACTACTCACATTTATAGTGAAGTGAATATACTACAGCTGCTACAGAACATGGTTCAGCTTGATTCTCTGCTGCCCTGGAAGCAGTTAACCTGAGGGACAAACCCCAATCCTCCAGAAGGGAAACAGAGCTCAGTGGCACAACTGGATGTATTAGATTACCAAGGAAGGGAGAGTCAAGATAAAGGTTTCCTTCTCTATGTGTATAATTAGGCAGGATGAGTCAGAATAAATAACAATAATATAAATAGTAGCTCTGCAGAGTCGGATTTTGATGCTGTGTTGCAGCAGAGGCACAAACAGGGACAAAACACCACAGACAGCGTTGAAAGTGAAAATCCAGCTGTACCATTTCAGACAACTGAAAACTAGAATTTAGCTGTAGGTGTTTCAGACTGCATCAGACTTCTGGACTGTGTGATGAATAAGAAAGTGAGTATATAGACTGTGTGAGGTGGGAAAAAGCTGCTGTAATACAGAAAAGAAGTTTTGCCACTTCAAATACACATTACCTCTCACAGCAGCATTTAACTTGCACTTTATCTTCCTAAACTTTAATCCAGAAGGTCTTTCTATAGTTATTTACTACCAAATCAAGATGGAGAATTATTAAAATAGCTCCCTGCTTCTTATTATTGATAAGGGCAGGTGGCAGGTGTATTTTCTTTCAGAGGCTTCTGTATGTAGAAGCCGGCCCTATTTCCAATTATCTGTGATGAAAAAATTGCTGTTGGTCTGACTTTCTTTCTTGACAGACATTGGATAAATACAGTATGTAAATACTTCTTTCAATTTCATTAACCTCCTTCACTTGTAATTATCATTCAGCTGTTTCATATACTAAAGTTTAGGAAAGCACTTGGAGAGTTTTGAAGTTTCCCTTCAAAACAAAACCAGGTGACACTGTAGGGTTTTCTTCACATACCTGTAACCATACTTTGTTTTCAGTTTGAGTACTGGATGCCAGCAAATGTTACGCTATTTTTAAGACCAGCATTGCATTGCAATGAGTTCTGCATATATTTGGACACAGCAAAATTCAGTATTTCACAACTACCTTTTAGGTAAAACCAAGTTCTGAATTTCTTTTAAAGGTGATCAGCCAGTTCATAGCAGATTTTTAGCATGCAAAAATGTAAGATATGAATGATCACAGCACTGTTTCCCCAGAGCTTGTAAAGCAACCAAAGGCAGCAAATCACAGTTGCTAAGGCTGGGGACTGAAACTAGCAATGAGATTTAACAGTTTTTCACTTTTCTTTTATTCCAAAGTTAATTCAAACTACCACAATTGTGAAAGTGCCATACTAGAAAGCTAATTGATGACCTCTGATTCAACATAGAGTTGTGCATATCTAATGCATTCGTATTGCACCTAAGTACCATTTGGAAGATAAGATGCAGGACAGATGCAAATAAGGGAGTAACAGAGACTGCTACCCACACAGCATGAGTGAACCTTGGCACAGAATAACCTTGGTGCCTGGGAAGACAAATCTGTTAGCAGACAAAGCAGGAGGTCAGAACACTTAATTTCTTTTTGATACTGATATCACGTGAACAGGTCAATACATGCAATCTTACCACTGCATTGCGTTCTACTCGGGATCGTACTTGTTCAATTTTGCCTTCTTTAACCCTAGGAAATATGGAGGAATCTGCTCCCTTAGAGAACAGAAATATATCACCTAAAAGAGACAGAATATGGAATTCAAAATGATCAAATATACTTTCTTCAAAAAACATCCAAATTAAGAAGTTTTCAAAATGTTTTCTTTCAATTTTTTAATAACATTTGCACACATGCTAGTACCTGGTCTCCTATTTTGTAAAGAAAGGCACACAGACTCTGATTAATGACTAGCTGTTTGATAAACCTGTAACAAATTCAAGTGAAACAAAAAATTTAAGAAGAATCAGAATGTGACAGTCCTACCTGTTGAAGATTTAACAATTACACTCATTCGTCGTCTCACAGAATCAAAACTCAAAACCTCCAATAATTCAAACCTGAAACAGAATCAGAATTATTTTTTAAACAACTCTGTTTTTCCTGATCCCTAAACTAATTATTATGACTTCAAGCATTAAAACATGACTTCAAACATGGAAAATTATGGAATATGAAACTAGTACAGAATGAAACAGCAGGTTACAAATAATAAATAGGGGAGGCCACCAAGACTCCCTGCATAGTTAGCAGAGTATCCATGCAGGAAGACCCAGATATACATCAGACCTAACCATTAGATATCTATAGAAGCATAAGGTAACATTTTCAAAAGTATGTACATCCCATGGAACAGCTGTACTACTTAAATGTTGTTGAAAATTTCATTCATATTATGGTCTACAAAATTTATTCTACATGTCAATGGAAGGTAACAAACAAACAAGAAAAAGTACCTGTTTTAAATTTCTTTGAACCAGCTATAAAAATTTATTTTACAGATATTCCTGTGCTGTAAATTCTACAGATTATTTGTGAACAACAAATTGGGTAAACACCATTTTCTATTAAGAAAATATTATTTACCATGTAAAAAAGGAAAAATACCCACAGTTTCTAAAACTGTTAGGAACTATGAGATTACCTCATAAACCCCACACCACATCTTTGTTGTCATATATATATTTTGTACTGCATATAATGTCAAACTACTAGACTAAGTGAAAAAATAGAACTCCAGGGTTTATTAAAATTAGCAATATTTTATTTTTCTACTAAAAGGTAATGTTTCTGACTTTCCTGATTAAAAATGAATGTATAAGGAAATTATGATTTATTAAACACATCAACAAAAATTCTTCATCAGTATATTTTGTTATATTTTTAATCACTTACTTTTCTATGTTATTTTCCCGATTTAATATCTCCATAAAATTGTCCTTCAGCCTTAGATAGGTGTACCCAAGTCTGTAAAATGAAACACATATCTAGAGAATGAATACAACAAATACATAATTATCCAGTTTAAGCATGTCATAAGGTTTTAAGACCAAGTTTATATTCTGAAAAAAAAAAAACCCAAAACATAACAAACCAACACCAAAATTCCCAACTGTTTTTAGTTGTTTTTATCGAATATGAATAATTATGACTGCATCTTAAGAAAATTATCAACTGTAGATTAGTTGGTGCCTGTTATTACAATTTTTGTGCTCAAAACAATTTTGAACTTCAGTGATTAGATCCATAGATTAAACAAAAATAATACCTAATTACATACATACCTCTGTATTCCTTCAACTAAAGCAACTTCATCAGGTGATGATGATATATATATACAAGGTCTTCTTGAGAGCTGGTTTTTCTTCAATCCGTCCACACTATCATCATCTTTTACTTGAACAGTGTGGCAAAGACAAAGAGCTCGGAAAAATAGTTCCTCTCTCTCCTAAAAAAGAATGGTTCTCATTATGTGTTATCATATTTAAGTATTGCTTTGAAAACTTTTCTTCTGAAAAGTGAACTGATTATTGCTGTTCCTTATCAGACAAAGGCAGTGTCACAGGACACCTTCCCTTTAAGGGGAGCCGAGTCTTTCCCAATGGTAACCACACAACTGCTTCATAGCTGCTTGTACCGCTGGCGTTGCCCTGCAAGTTAAGCTTCTGCTGCCCAAAAGAAGACAGTGTGCAACTTCTGCCTCCTCTGAGCACAACAGTGTGGCTCAGTGTGTTTTTATTTGCTTAAACTTTAACAATTTATATTAATTAAATGCTAGTCAAGGTACAACTTAGGAGTCCTGAGTCCACACAGAAGGATTCAGCACCTGGAGCACAGGTCTTAACAGGGAGTACAGATTTCAGTCTCTTAAGCAGCTTGAACACCTCTCAGAGCTACATAAATTACCGGAGTGCACACATTTTGGCAGCTGGAAACAAATGCTTTCTAAAAATTTCAGATTATTTGGAAATGACAGCTTCTGGCATCAGAAAGGTATTTAAATTTCATGGATACCTGGCTTGTTATATCCTTATTTTCGTATCTGAAACCTACCCTTGGGTACTGTCAAATACAAGCTGTCACCGTAATTCTAAGATAAAAAGACAGCATACTTCAGACCACATTTTGAGGGCTATGTGTGCAGTGTATGGCCAAAGTATTATATGATACTGTACTGACATATATAAAAACATACTTTCCTTAGGCTATGATTATCCTGCCCATTTACACACTGCTCACCTGTTGACATGTGACTCCTTAACTTTCAACTAACCTTTATTTACATGGCAAAAGAGTCACAGCATATACATGCTATGTGCAGCACACTTCAGATGTGGCTATATTAAATCACATTTTAAAGTAATTTAATTTGATCATAAACCATTCTTTGGCCACATCTTCATTCAATGATGATTAAGTAAGTGTTTGCATTGAGCACTCTTCCCCTTGGAGGAGTTTCCTGCCTTGCATTCCCCTCTGTAGCTAATGTTAAACAGAAACCAGTTATTATATTTCTTTAGTTATTAACCAGAGGAAGTTCTCTATTTTGGGATTTTAATTCAGTCTTACACCTGCAATAAGTTGAGAAATTTCTTATTAAGCCTTTATATCTTACTCTAAAGTAGAAAACGAAAAATGTCTATGAGTTATCTATTTGATTTGTGAAATTAAGGGATGTTGTATTTCTAATATTCTCTTCATCTGTACAGTTCAATTTTCATGTTTTATTGTAAAAAACCAAGAGCACAGAAAGAGTTATCATACCTTTCCACTTCCTCCTGGAGATGAATCAATCATATCAATGCCTGTACAATCATGGAGAATTTGGCCATTGCAGATAACATGTGGTACATAAACGTGCCCTTCAATACAACATTCTATGAATTCCATGTTATTCTCAGTTAACGTTCCTGTTTTATCTGTGAAGACATACTCAATCTGCAAATGAGCACAAATTAAAAACAGCAGGAATATAAACAGAGATTTTCCATCATCTCTTAACAAAACTGAGTTTATTATGGGGTTACACCTTCCTTTAAAGATTCTTATGCAGGCTCTTTCAGAAAAGGAAGACAACCATTTCTTTTGGCAGTTATCTTCACAGAAATGGAAACAAAATGCACACAAATTTAATTTCCAGGGATTAGAATTTAATGCACATGCCTGGATTTCCATCAGTTACTGTCAGAACAGTCTTTAAGGTAGTATCAGAATTCCATGTTACAATAATGTTAGGTTAAATGAGGATTCTGGACACATACAGTTGGCACCATACATATGGGCAACGTTACCACTCCGGAAACACTCATTTTGCCTCAATATTGAAACTCCTAAAAAAACCCCACCTTAAAGTAACAACTTTAAAATAAACTACACTAGAGACAGTTGAAAAAAAAATGATCATTCAATGAAATTTACCTGTCCCAATTCTTCATTGAGGTCAGAAGTATTCACCAGTGGTCCTAGACCTGTGTCCTCATCAAACATTTCCTCATCCCACGTAAGGAAATAAGAACCAAGAAATTTCTGCATTTCCACAGTGACATACATGGATACAGGAATAATGTAGTTGAAAAGAACCATGAATGCAAGGAAGTCTGTAAAAGCTCGAAGAAACTGCCAAAGAAACAAGAAAAAATTGATTTTTCATGTAACATCAAAGACTGAAAAATTACTACATGTATTTACATATTATTTTTTTCAAATAACTTTAAAACAGTAAGCAGTGCCTTTCACAGCTCGCAGTTCAGCACAGGATGTAGATCTTCATGGTTTATAACATCACAACTAATTGGGCATGAAATAAAACTTTCTGATTTTAAATTTGCATTTTTCTTTAGACATACAGGTGTAGAATACAGTTACATAGCATTGTGGCAAAGTTCTAGAGCAACTAATGACAGTGGTGAAGATGTATTTGGGAACAAGGGAAAAAATAACATATATGTTCACAGATTACCAGAAAAATACTGTAGAACTAGAGCAACTCTTCCAAGGGTTACCACACTATGTAACTTTCAGGCAGCATTTAATTAATAAATAAAGGGATTTCTTTCCCTCTCTCAGCACAAATAGAACATGTGCAGACACCCTGACTCAGTTGTTGCAGTGGTGGAGCTATAGCCAACCTGCTGAGCAGGTTGCAGTAGTGCTCCTGGTGGTCATGAGAAATCTAGAAAATGCCTGGCTTGCATGTGCTCCTCATGCCTTCAGGGTAGGGAAGCAAATTTTCCCCTAGTTTGATTTGGAGGATTTAGTGAAATAATACTGTGCTTTCTGTAGTGCAGGGTTCAGTTCTGGCTATCCATGCTGGACAATGACCTTGTTCCTGTAAGATCAGACACTGGTAATGATTGATGCTGGCCTCTAGTTCTCATGAGAGAGCTACATGAAACCAAGTTTTTTAGAGGTATTTTTATGGAGATTCCCACAGTAGATTCTTTTGAACATGTCTGTTACAAGACTGCCAATAGTTGTGAGACTCCTTCCAGTCTTGTATTTCTCTGCAAGAGGTTAGTTCCTTAGTAATTTCCATAAATGACAGGCAACTCCAAAACAATTTCATGAAGCTTTTTATACTAAGCCAGACATTTTCTCATCAGTTAAATTCACACATACAACTAAAGGGCAAAAATTTAACATACAAGCTTTCTACAAATACACTATCACCATTGTTAGCAAAAAAAGCAACAATTTATGACTAGTAAGTAAGCAACCTGTATATACTTTTCAGTAAGATTCTTATAAACTATAGGTTTAGGGAAACTTTTTTTGTATTTTAATTTACTTCCATACCAAATTTCTTTTCCTTTCTGGTTCTGTTTTCTGATTATACCATGGCTCATCACGAAATGGTTCGCTCTGCCAGACATACTTCAGAACAGTATTTATTAGTGCTTTACTGATGAGAATACAGAGGTATACAATCAGAAATACATTCATTGATCTAAAAAAAAAAAAAAAGGGTAAAATAAGAATGCCATTAGCATAGAGAGTTTATTAAAAAATGTACTTGTGCTTCAGCCTAACCTTCGCTGCAAGTTTACCAATACTAAGATGGTACATAACTTTTCTACAGTGTTTTTCCAAAGAAGAAAAACATCGAGGACTATTTTCTATTTAAAATGTTAACTGCTATAATTGTTTCCAAAATGTGTAACACATTACCAAAAATAGTATATTAGTGAAAATAATACCACAGATAGAGTCATAACAGAATAACTGGGCTTGCCTCTGCAGACCTTTTTATGCCATTTCTTTGAATCAATATAAACTCACTCACGTAAGTACTTTTATAGAAATATAAAACCATCAAGAACATTTTGCTTAGTGGCTGTAATGTTTTAACCCTAGACAGATCTAAAAAAAGAACAAGAACATTTTGCATTTAAAATTATACTTTCATTAATGATGGGCCCGAACTAAAAGCCATGGGTTACACATTAATAACAATAGAAAGAGACGCATCATCATTGCTTAGTCACTGCATAAGAGAAGGGCTGTCAGCTGGTCAGTACATCTTGCCTCAATAAATGACATCTTGTTTTTTACAAGGTCAGACCCCTTACTCAGAGTTGAGGATTTCAGATAGCAGAGTAGGACTAGAAAATAATCTAATTTAAAACCAGTAAGCAACCAGTGTCAGCTCATTCCTCAAGGATAGCAGTGTCTTACTTTCCCATCACATATGCCTGTATGGAACTTGTTAATTTTAGCTAAACCATGGAGAACACGCCACAGACAAGCACTGTGTTGCTGCAGCTCACCAAAAGTGAAGTGCATTAAAAAAGTTATTCTTACTGAATTTGAGACTTAATTGCAATGAAAAGCGTTGAATGTTAGCATAATAAAACACACAGTCTTGGAAAACTATCAGTAGGCGTACTCTTACCAGTGAAAGAAAAGTCTTCTGGTACAGCAAAACGTCATGTCTTAAAAAGCTGGGCATTAAATTGAAGTGGCTTTATTTTTTAAACATCTAACATTAATAATAATTCAGTATTGAGAAACTTCATTTATATGACCTTATATGACTGCTATTATAACTAAAAAATACTCAAAAAGAAGCAAAATCATAACTCTTACCTCTTTTTTTAAAAAAAATTTAAATCAACGAAACATACACTTTTAGAAGAAAAAAAAAAAAAAATCCCATTTTCACCATTCAAGCATGTAGTTTTCAACCCCCAAAATAAATATTAGAAATTTTACTTTTCTACAGCAGATCGCTTCTGTGATTTTGCCTGGTAATTTAATGCCATCTTAGTTTCCATGCCAGTGTAGATAGCAACACCTGAAATTAGACAACTTGTTTACTGAAGACTGCACAGTACAATAACTTTATAAGAGCACAATTCACGAGATTATTATACTCTGTCATTTCTTTAATTTTCTTTAGTCTGAAGAAAAAGAACAAATATTTGGATGATACCCCAAAATTAGAAATGGCTTTAATATCTGTGTTCTTAGCGGGAAATTTTAAGCAGTATTTAAATTCCATTCCAATCACAGTTTTCACCTTCTAAAGTGTTCCTATGTAGGAACAGTACCCCTTATTAAGAAGTTGTAAATCAAGTGACTTAAAAGAAATCATATGCCCAGTAGTAACTGTAAGGTTGTAACCTTTTCTGATGTTTGCTTATTAATTCCATGTCCATTCAAATAATCAATACAAATACTTACCAAAGATTCTTTCTGTGTTCTTTAAAGTGGCTCCTCTAAGGAGCAGATTTTCAGATCCTAATGGCCTGCAAAACATAAGTATTACAAAATAAACATTTAGAGCAAAATATCAGACCTTGATGAAAGTCATGTAAACCAGGAAATTAGTTTTATTCAAATACTTTTATTTTGCTTAATAAACTTGCTAGGAATATGTAAAATTTAAAAGTGAAAATCAAAAATAAATAATCGGATGCCTAAAATTAAGCTCATAATTTCACAAGGCGAATCTTGAACCAATGCACCTGAAACCCATATGTGTAGGCACACAAACAAAGACACTTCATCCTAATTGCACAGTTCTTACTTTTAAAAATACTGATTCAAGTCTTTTTTAGGCTTATATAAACTATTGCGTTCTGTATGTTAGAATTATTTATTAAGGACAAGACACTCTTCCCTTTTAAGTATAAATGGCATAGAAGGTGTCTTTAGATACTTCTTGGAAACACTTCAAAGCATGATGATGAATATAGATTAAAGAGTTTATTGAGGAATAAGGGAATTAATGTAAGGATACCTATGCAGTTTAAATAATATTTTGGAGCATGATATGTAATAAATAAATCACCATAGGAGTTCAAAACCAAGGACTACTTTATCGACAGGCTGCATGAAGAATTATCAGATTCTATCCATACAGCAATGAAAAAAACCCACAAGAACTAAGTCCAGTGTTTTTGAATGTTATTCAAAGTGTTCTTGTGGTGTTAAACTCACCCAAAATCACAAACTCTAAACAAACAGGTACTCCAGGGCCATAACTCTGATGTAAAACCTGAAACTAGTTCCAGGAAACTAGTGGAGTCATGTTACATGAAAGACACAGATCAATCAACAGTTTTTATAGCAGATTCTGACAGAAAATAAGGTATCTGCAGACACACTGAGGTTAGGAAGGCACTTAGCCAGAACTGAGGAACTCCCCGCATGCTGGGAACTAGGATATCACCCAAGCAAACAGCTTTCCATCCTATTGCTTTGCCTCTATGTGGCAAGGACCTCAACAAAATCAGGTACAGCAAGCTGGATGTCGCCTTCCTTGCACACACAGCACTATAGGCATTTTAGACAAATGTAACAACACCCTTAGTAAAACTGAACAAGATTGACATGTTCAAACTCTTCAATATCTACGAAGAAAAATGAGAGAAATAAACAAGTGATACTATTTGTATTGTTTAGTGCATTACCAAGATCTCGTGTTAATGAGAAAGTATTGTTACAAGTGTTGTCAAGATCCTATCAAGTCTATTTAAAAACTATTTACTATTTATTTACAACTATTTACAAACTAAATACATTTCAAATAAAATTGCAGTGAATAAAAACAAAAATATAAAAGCAGAAAACTATGACTGGAAAATGAAATATTTATGATTTATGACATAACAGTCTGGAATCTTTCAAGGAAAAATATTCTATCATTAAGACAAGGCAGAACCAAAGATAATTCTCATTTTGGTATTCTCATATTGATATTTATTCAACCGTGAAAATGTTTAAATGTGTAGAAACTCTGGATTCCCCTACCTTGCAGTAGGCTCATTCCTATCATGGTAAACATTTATTCGACCAACAAATCTGAAAGGGAAACATACAAGTAGTTTAACAGCACTGCTAATAGATTACTTGAGAAATATTTTCTAGGAAGTGTTTATCACAGTGAGCATTTTCCAACTGAACAAGCTCAAATTATCCAGACCATGAACAAGAACATAGAGATACATATATATTTAAAACAGGTAAATAATAAAATATACAAAAGGGGAAGCCAGTGTAAATGTTGTATATAAAAAAAATAAATGAGAATATAAAATTAGGGATAAATCTTTTAAGTAGACCCACAAGCAAGAAATAGCAAGAAAACTTACTCCCTAAACTGCCTGAGATAAGTCAGCGTAATTACTATCCTTTACAACATCTAAAGCCTACAACTGAATTAAAAGCAGAGCAAACCAAAGCATACAGCCAGTAACTAATTTTCCCTCTGAATATCTCTAAGTACATCTTATCTGTTTGTGGTGGGTTGACACTGGATAGCTGCTAAGCACCCATTAGCCTGTCGATCATCCCCCCTCCAGCAGGATAGGGAAGAGAATCAGAAGAGCAAAAGAAAGAACAGAATAGTTTAATAAGTGAAAGGAAAAAAACAAGTAATACAAGGGCAACCACTCATCACCTCCCATTAGCATGCCCATTTTCAGCCAATCTCCAACAACAGCTACTTTGGAGACTATCCTATCCCGGTTTTCGAGCTGAGCATGACACTATATGCCACGGAATATCCCTCTGGTAAACTGAGGTCAGCCATCCATCCCCAGCAAAAGTAACTCCGTATTTCAAATAATCTTGACAATTTAGATTTTTTCTGGCCAACTTCTTGTCAAGTCTGATTAAATTAACAGTAGCTGAATCAGCCACATTACAAGCTAAAGTTCTCATAACCAGGAGTGGAAGTGTTTGCCATTTTCTTTTTGTTCATTTGTGCTCAAATGTTATTATTACTTTCATTCTGTAGTTTCTTTACAAGAATCTCTTTAAGCCACTTCAGAATTTTTTGAGTGTTACTTTACTTAAAACTAGATAATATAATCTGTAAATCCACTTAACTGGGCACACAAACTACAATACTTTGCAATATGCTGAAAGCAAAGGAATCAGTGATGGTGCCATAAGCAGAACACCCTCTCTTTCTCTGAAGACTCCTTGCAAACTGCATGAGATACGGGGCTCTCTCACATACAGTAAGGGTGCAGACATCAACAAATACATTAAGTATTAGTAAAGCTTAATTTCTTTCTTATCTTTAGATTAAAAAGGAATTGATGTTCTAAAATTTTCATCACACTCCCCAGTGGATCGCTTTGTGCGACCTCTGGAGACCACTGCCCCTCAGCACACCTGAGGGTGAATGACCTGCAGAAAAGTAGTATGGGTGAAAGACTAACCTGACTACCAGTTCACTCCGGGGTTCCCTCTAACCAGACAGATGCAGACAGCATCTTTTCATTATGATATTTTTTATAATTTAGTGCTAGAGTACCTTCAATGAAACAGGTAAAAATTATTTCTTACTTATAAAGGTCAGGCTGAGGTTGTTCACATTCAATGGTAGCATGTAGTGCATCGATTTCTTGTTCATTGTGAAATGCCTTTGTATCTTGAACAGCATAGTAAGTCTGGAGTGAATAAAATGATGTAAATAAAATAAAAAAGGACAGATATACATGACAGTAATTTGCACAGGTACTTCAGTTCAGCATGAAATATATTTACTTACTTTTACATAAGAACTCATAGTTCAAATATGATGCAGCGTTAAATGCTCCTACTTGGGCATCATCTTACATGGTCTTTTCCAACCTTAATGATCCTATGATTACGTGCCAATACCTTGCAGTGTACTCACAACTCAAGTCACGGTGAAAGCATTTAAGTACAAAAAAAGTTAGTGCACTGTCTCCACAATCTGCATTCCCAGATTGGACACAGACAAAATCACAAATAAATATGTTTTAAAACTTTTCAAAAAATAATGCTACTTTTAGAGAAATGAAATCAACCTGTAGAAACACAGATTACACAAACCAGTATTATCTGCTCACACATACAAGCACAAAGTCATATTGTGATCTGTGTAAAAAAAATCAAAAGCAAACTTCGCCTTAAAAAGAAAATGTAGAACATTTAATTACTTTATGACTGGATTCACCATCCAAACTAGTTGTTGTAACAAAACATGTTCCATCTCCTCTACTACTTGATAGAAATATTAAATCACATGGGAATGTTTCATCTTCTTTTACCATTACAATATCTCCAACCTAAGGAAAAAAACACAAGAAAATAAAATGCATTTATATAGCAGCCCAAATTTCAGATTTCAGAACTAAAACCTAGATTCACACAAATATTTTGAAAATTCACTAACTTTCATTTGCACCAGGATTTTGCCACAGAGTAAAGAACTACACAAAAATCTCTGAAAAACAGAATTATACCTTGTGGAATGACTGAGGTCTACCTCTCCTCTCAGGATTAACCATTTTGCAAGTCCTCTCTTATTAAGTTTTGCAACATTGTTTGAGAGATGGAAGACATTATCCCTGTTTTAAGACTGAATTCAACAAAACATTGTTTCAAAACCAGCTGGAGATGTGAGCTGCTCTCACTGGCTCTTGAGGATAAGCATCTAGCTCCAAATATTACAGTAAGAGACAGAAAAAGCTAAGAATTCCAAGTCTGCCAATGAAAACAGGATACATTTTTAGAATTTGTGACTAGGTTTCCATCCTATTTTTATTCGTGTTTATAGATAAGCAAATGAATTTTTATTCATGCAAACACAGGCAGTATTTTGTAGCACATGAAAGTGTAACAGAACAGCCAACCAACTACAAATTCAAAATACTCCTGCAAATCATTCATTTGAGAAAAAAGGCATTTGCTATATTTTTGGAGGTTACCTTTTTCAAATAATTATAAACAAATTAACAAGTGGCAAAGACATACTCCACATCTTAAGAACATCAGTTTCAATAAAAATGCCATCAAAAATATGTAATTCTTGCAATGTTTCATGTAGGTCAACATCTGTTCAATATACTTTTATGTCATAATTCATTATAATAAGACTCAGCTTAATCATTGTTCTTGTCATGTGCTTATTAAGCTAAATTCCCATATCCTCAGCAGTTGGCAGGAGTCAGTTAATTCTAGTTAAGCAAAATAGCCTGACAACAATCAGCAACATTAACATCTAAAAAATAAAATTTTAGAATTATGATAATAAATTAGATTTATCTATTTCTAGATATGCAAAAGGTCTTTTTTTTCTTAACCAATAGCGATGACAAATTGCAGATTGTACACCTGGCAGGGGTGTTGTACCTGACAAGCTATTAAGCATACTTGCAACTACCAAGTACGAAATTCTCTTTTTCCTTAACCCAAAACAAATAAAAGTACTAGCACACGGCATCTTCTTAATAAAACGTATTCCAACAACATTTGTCACTATGTCAGCTAAAGATGCAAAGGGAGCAGAGACAGGTTCTTTTCAGCAGTGCCCACTGACAGGACCAGAGGCAATGGGCACAAACTGAAACATGGGAGGAATCCACCCCATTTTCACTGTGCACTGGAATAGGCTGCCTAAGGTGATTTTAGAGTCTCCCTCCTTGGACATATTTAAAACCTGTCTAGACATGGTCCTGAGCAAATAGCTCTTGGTGGCCCTGCTTGAGCTGGGGTGTTCGATCAGACGACCCCCAGAGACACCTGCCAACCTCAACCGTCCTCTGTTTCTGAGAAAAGGAAACTTCCTCTTTTAGCAGATCTCTTTTTCCTTTCTTTAATCAAATGTCTAAAGGCTTTAAGTGCAGAAAGGTCTACCTTTATACAATCTAGTTTGTTTTCTCATGTTATACAGATCAGAGAATTTTACCCAAGTTTACCCATATATACAGATATCCCTTTCCAAGCAAATATTTCCTATGTCTGTCTCTCCTATCACTTATTTGCTCAATATACAATCTCTGAAAGGCAAGGAATAAGGGAAAAATTAACAAAACATGGACAACAGTACTATTTTATTATTTTTGTTTGGAATATTTAACGGGTTAGCTACATAGAATTCTCAGCATGTGACATCTTAATCCAGGAAGCCCTAGACAGAAGCTATTACACTCAAAGGGAAGGTCATAGCAGAGTCTGTTGATGCCTTTATGCCCAAACACAAAAGAAGCAGCAAAAATTAATTTCTGAAAATAACCTTCAAAATCTCAAGAAGGGAATGTAGCAGCATTCAGAAGGTCAATGAAGAGACTGGGGTTTGATGGGTAACGAAGAAAGCATTCAGAATGTATTGTGTATATCTGTATGCATATATCTGTATACATAGCATTGACTGTCACTATCATAATTAATAAATTATTAATGTGCATGATAGCAATTATGCCTCATCCCTGAGAGTGTTCCAGATCAGTTTGGATGAGGCTCCGAACAACCTGGTTTAGTGGAAGGTGTCCCTGCTCATGGTACAGGGATTGAAGCTGGATGATCTTTAAAATCCCTTCCAACCCAAGCCATTCTATAATTAAATGATAATCACAGATGACAGAAATGGAGTAAAGATAAATCATGAGATTAATTTCAAGTTAAAAACTAGAAAATGACAGGAACATTTAAAAAAGGAGTTTAACCAGGCAGAGAAAGCAGAAACATAATTAGTTTATAAAAATACTTCATTCGGAGGCATTAAATTAAGAATTAGTATATTGTAGGTCTAATCTCCATTAAACGCAATAAATGCTACACCATCATACTACATTTCAGTATAATTTATTTTACATGTGTAAGTGTGTAAAGCCTGATTCCCAAAAGCTGTTAGGTTATAATTACTTACTCTTAATTTTCGGCTTTGCTTTCTAACCAGTTTACCATGTTGAATGAAATGAACAGGGTATTGATTTATTGCATTGTCAGCTTTATGTCGCAGCCAATCTTCGTAACCCTAGAAAAAAGTGAAATGGAATGATGCAGTGATGTACATTTGGCTACAAAGACACAGAATAGCTCTAGCTTGCAAGAAAAAATTTTAAAATTATCCTTGATCAAGATAAGGAAAGAAATATTCTCACTAGAACAAATGGAATTGTGATGCATGTCAGTACTACAGTCATGCTGGACATCTATGAAAAAGAGCATTCACAGTTACCACTGGTCAAGAACATTACGTATTTTAATGAAGACACTTTGATGAATATGGATGTTTCCAATGTGTAGAACAGTTTCTGGTATTTCAGTGATCATCTCTTGCTCGTGTTCTATTGACTCTTGAGTAAGTGCAAAGTACTTATAAAAGCAGTTGCCAAGAAGATAGAAGCGTACAAAATAGATCTGGGAAGACTGGGACTTTATCGTGCGAGATGATAAAGAGATGACCTGACTAGAAGTAGTCATATTTCCCAACTGTCATAGAACTAAGCTGAACTTTTTAATCCTATATACGATATAGATAGTCAAGAAGAATTTTTCAAAAGACTGTGCAGCAAAACCTATTTTTATTGTTCAATTGTCCTATGAATTTGTGTTTCATACAAGCAGACAAACTAAATAAAGGACAGGGAATCTGCAACTTTCCATTGAAAAGGTGTTGCCATATGATAAAGATTAGGACTGACAAAGGGACGAGTGGTTAAGAGATGGAAAATACCACTTGTAGTCCATAGCATTTTTACATCTAATTCACTTGAGCACATCTGAAAATTCAATGTAGAAAAAAAATATCACTTCCTTAAATGCTGCCAGAGATAATCTGGGATCTCATAAGAAAATTTAAACTTTAGTGTATTATACTTCCAGGGGTTGGTACAGCTCCTCAAGCAGGTCCCAAAATCTACACCAGTCACTGGGAGAAAGACCCAAGGAGACAGACAGAACTGTAGTAGTGGCACAGTCATAACCTGGGCTTTGGTAGGTCATTACTAACAGTAAGACTTTAAAATTCAACACTTCAAATCTTAATAGTTGGAAAGCCACACTAAAATACTAGCTCTTGCATGTATCACAACTTGTGCTCAACAAGTAGAGCTGAATTCAACCATAGAATATACTCAATTATGTATAGTTAGCACTGTAAAGAAACAGAATCACAACTCGCCATAGCTTCTTTGAAAACTCGTGAAGGAAAAGTCTGCATTTGGCATTAAGACTGCAAAGGTAATTGGTTATCTATTAGGGAAGAGTCAAAATTATCCTGTTTTGGGTCTGCCTAGAGTGGATCTTTGCAGCAGTCCATATGCTGCTGTGTTTTGTACTTGGGGCTAAACCAGTGCTTCAGCTGCTGCTGAACAGTACCTGCACAGGATCAAGGCTTTCTCTTGAACTTTCCCCCACACCAAAGAGTCAAAATTATCATGGGCAAGAGGCTGGGAGGGGGCATTGCCTGGACAGCAGACCCAAACTGACCTGACTGTTCTCTTTAAGTTTACTTTTGCTCACTAAATTACTCACCTGTTTAATAGCTGTTACAGTGATGACAAATAAAAGTGGAAGTCCACTTGTAACTGGACTAGTAGGTGTATCAATAATTAACTGCAACAAAAGGAACAAATATTTTCTCGTCATATTTTTGTGAATGTAAGCAGTCAATCTTTCAAGTAATCATTTTGCCAATATGTTACAAGGCAGCAAGAACTTAAGAAGAACAGCACTTCAACACAACTTGAGGAATATATACTACAGCAACAAAAATTAAAAGTTAGATGCTATAAGAAGATACAACATTGTAGTTAGGTCCCATTAACATTTGGATTTTAACGTCTCACAAAAATATTGTCTTGCAGGAGTTCAAGAAGTATTAGACTGGAAAGTTGCAGCTTTGGAGGAAAAATTATGGAGCACCATTAGAAATTAGCATGGCACTGGCTTTTACACGTTATACAATACACCTGTTCTTATGCATGCACAAAGTAAACCCTGAAACATTGAGCTGTGGCTTCTGCAATCATAAACAAAGAGGCAGAATTCAGAGAGGGAGTGCAAATGACAAAACCCATATCGTCATGGGAATCTGCATCACTTTTCTTTCTGGTACGCACAGAATCTGGTATGCAAAGTAATACAGGTTTCACTTAATAAGATTTTTATTGTTTCACACCTTTAAGTGGTTGTAAAAGGTTCAGAAAGAAGACACTTAGAAAGCAACACACTAGTTATTCATGGTACTAATCATAAAAACAGGTATTTATGTACCCCATCTAAGTAAATATCATACCAGTATCTATATTTCAATTTCTCTACAAGACTCTGATGACACTACAATTGGAAAACTGATGCCAAGGCATTACTTTGTTATAAAATATCCTATTTTGCAAAATTAACAAAACTTTATCATCAACATAATTTATAATACTAGTTTTACTGAACTGGATCTTTAGTACAAAATAAAAATGACACTCATTCTTTTAAATTTTATCAAGACATGTCTTCCCATCAAACCAGTGATGGTATCAAATTTTCATTAGATTAGATTAATATTTACAACCTGGAAATTAAATAAGACTCCTTTTGTCACATCATCAGTGTAAAAGGCTGTCCAGGCTCAACCATTTACCTCCTTAGTCATCAAAACTGTATAATTTTTAAACCTTTTTTAACTCCTCTCTTTTTTAGAAAGAGTCCAGGAACTTACTGAAAAATGGAGATAGCTTACCTGAACAAGGAAAATGATGAGAAAATAGAAGTTAGCTATTCTTCTGAATTGCTCAAACAAATTTTTTGGTACGAAGTTCCAAAACGTGTACTGAAAACAAATGCACAAATTATGAGTTTTTCTGAGAAAATTTTATTCACATTCTATGTAAAAAAAAAAACCAAACCCAAATTTCACAATTCACATTTCAGGATTAAATTAAAAACAAAAGAAGTAGGAGTATTTTTGTTAGTTTAATAATTTTCTGAAATTGAATCTTAAATTGACAATCATGTATTCTCAGAATCATATTGATGTTCTGACCTGTGATAATCTTTCTAGTAGGGACTGTAATAATTTCTAACTGGAACAATGGCCATTCAGAGACTTAGTTATGGAACAGTTTATTTAAAGCCATCAATGGATTTTAGTCACTTCAAAGAGGACTTTTAATTCACTCCTATGTTATATGCATGACTTCAGGAGATAGGTGGCACTCTCAGAGTTAACTGTACAGTCATAGCAAGACAACCAAATCAAAGTTGTCAGCCCCTCTTCTGTTCCTTGGCTAGGGCAAAAACACACTCCTTACGATAAATTATAGTGGGGAATAAGAGTAAATGGCTGCATGTTTCTCTACTGATCTTACAAATTATTCAAAGTTTTGTAAAATGACATAAGAAACAGTATATAAAACTGCAAAGAGAACATGCTAAAACTTCAAAGCAAAAAATTATATAGAAGTGAGAGCAAAAGGACCTTACATAATATAGTCCCCTTCCCCTGCCCTGCAGCAGGTTCAACTACACTCTTTTCACACAGCTCATTGTGTAGCTCCAGAAAAACGTTGCAAGGATAGCTTACTGGAACACATGTAAAAATGTCAGCTAAAACTGTGTGAAAAGATCTGAAAAATGGCTTGAGAAAACTAACACTGCATAGTCTTATTATCTAAATTATCCTTTGACACGTAATAAAATGACAACTCCAATAAAACTTTCATTTCAAAGGAGATGGGTTAAGAAGCTTATCCTAATTTATTTGCTCTGCTACAAATGTGCCTTGTCTTCTCATGGCAGATTGCACTTACACTTGCTGATAAGCAAATTATTCCACGAGCTAGACATCTTCTGAATTTGGCCCTGAAGGCAAAAACAGACAGAACTCCAGAAGGAAAGTACTTCTATTACATCTGTAGTCAAAAAGGATACTTGATAAGCATCCCTTAATAGTATGTGAAACCCCTATTACATAGAATAATCTTTTTACTTGGGAGTTAAAGCCTGGACAGGTGTAAGACATAGGAATGAAATGTTCTTTTTCTATCATGTGCCAAAAATCAGTATCTATTCTAAATATGCTTTAAGTTACCACTTATCCTGGATAAGTGGTAAAGTCACAGGTGAGCAAGCAAAAACTCAGGCAAGCAGACAGGCAACAGCTAGAAAATCAAATGCTCTAGTTTTGCAATCAGAACACTTTTCATCAACAGGAATGCAGCTTGCACTGCCCACTACCTGACTATTTATCTTGGAATTTTCGAGGAGAACCAGTTAGACTTGATTATAATTCCTTGCACAACAATCCTGGTCATTCAAAACTGCTGTTGTGACAGATTCTATTCTACAACAGTAATTCTATGTTTTCATCATTAACTTTATCAGATAAATCATCTTTGTTTTCTAATTTTATCCCTTTATTTTTCAAGAATCTCTACATGCCGAGAAAGAAAAAAAAAAAAAATAGAGGTTTCAGTGAAAAAATTTAGTTAACATTCTTCTGTTTAGCTCTTTTGATAGACGTAGTGTTTTTTTCATGGTAAAGGGTTTTTTTGACCACTAAAAGTTTGATGACTTACACAAGCTCCCCAAATCACCGTCATTAAAAAACATGTAATCTCTTAGGCAGTGGCTTCCTCTTTAAATCTCCTAGAGGGTTATTTGACTAAATGTGTGGTAACAGCATATTATTGTCCAACCAGATATTTAAAAGATCTGATTGAAGAAGTAAATCAATTAAAACAACGATCTACAGCAAGGCTGAATATTCACCTTTACCTAACTTAGTATCTGATCCTCCTCATATTCCAACCTCAGTTCACTCACTGCTTTCTCTGTCAAGCTGTGGTCTTTCCCATAGCTCCACCTTTGGTCAGCAATTCTCTTAGCTGAGTAAAAGTGAATAACCTGGGAACAGATTATTTTTACGGTCTGAGAAGTGATTCCTAAAATGGATGCTCTTTTAACATAGAATTCTTAAAACTTTATTTTCAAACAACCTGCCAGACTTTTAGCACTTTATTACACTGGGTTTCACACATACAAAGTATGTCTTTATTCCACCCATTTTTCTTCAAAGGAATATTTGAAGTGTAGTCAAGAAAGACCACTAAGATGACTAGCAGACTTACCCCTGCCTCAGCCATCAGTAGCTCAGAGAGAGTATCTACAAATGGGTAATTAATGTTTAATGACCATAATCGTTCCCCGGAGAAGCAACAGAGTGGCTGCCACTCAGAACAAGATTTATCTCATGACTGCATTCAAGGCAGTTTCTCTACCCTAGTTCGGCAGGAACAAAATAAAAATCTTTAAAGGAAAGACATGAAAAATGATCATATTAAAGGCATCAGATTACTGTGCCTAGAGTTAATACCATCTCTCATCTTCAGATACTAGTCACACTCTGTAAAATCTGAAAAGCAGTTTATGTATACTTAACTGCCTTTTTTCACTGTAATTCACTTGAAGGATACAAGGTTATCCAAACAGTTACATGCTATTTGAGTATGCTTTTAAGTTGGGGAAGGCTTAATTGATCTTCTTTAATTGCTACAATAGAGGCCACAGCACATACATGTTTTTTTGCATGCAGGAGTTAATACATCAAACAGCACGAAGTAGCAGTTACACATTCATCCAAGAGATGAACACATTGTGCGAACAGATGAGTCTGAAGCACCGTGCAAGAAATTGTAAAATCAGTCTGGCGTAAAATCAACGTCATTCAAGTAGATTTTCTTCCCATCTATAATTGCAGTGCTGGTGTATTTTTGTAATCACGTGCTTGAACTACTCACGCACACCTTAACACTATTCCTGCTTATGCCCCTGGTTCCATCTCACCAGTGCACCAACTACTGATGCCATGTTGCTTTCAGCTCCAACACCTCCTTGTTAGAGCCAGTCACATGAATTCAAAAATACAAAATAGTGTTCTTGACAAAGGCTTGTTTTTTTTAAACACTGTATTTTGACCTTTTCATTTGATATCTACATGCCAGAATCCTGGCTTGTGTTTCAAGCTTGTCTTTCCCTCCTAAGAGGCAGGTATTTCCTTAAGTAAATGAAGAGTTTCTTAAGTAATCACTTGACATCAAAAGCTAGAGTTCTGAGATAAAGCACTCCATACTGCATTACTGAGTTCTGTCAACACCTCAGTTTCTTACACATTATTTATTTTAAACAGTCACCACCTCTCTTCCAACCCACTCTAATTTCATTCATTTCCCCTTAATCTTTTTGACTATTTCTTGTAAACCCTTAAAACTATTACGACAAAAACATCTACTATGTTGCTTCACCCCTGGTTTACAGACATCTTGTTATGCTGATTCTCATCCCTTCTGCAAAACAGAATCCACCCTGAGAATAGTAAATTCGGGGAAGTATAGAGAAAAGTTGAACATTAATTTTGCAGTCACTTGTGTCCATAGTGACTTCAGTATTTTTAATATATGGATTCTTATGGTATCTATCAGTTACCAAGAAACAATGCATTCTTAAAGCTGCAGTTTAAAAACTATATTGCAGGCACGTGTGTGTATCATAGAATGGTTTGGGCGGAAAGGGATCTTCAAAAGACCATCTAGTTCCAACCTGCCTGCCTTGGGCAGGCACACCTTCCACTAAACCAGATTGCTCCAAGTCCCGTCCAACCTGGCCTTGGATGCTTCCAGAGACATATTACCCACAGCTTCTCTGGACAACCTCTTCCAGTGCCTCACCACATTCACAAGAAAGAATTTCTTCCTAATATCCAACCTAAACCGTTTTTCAGTTTAAAGCCTGTTCCCTCTTGTCTTATCATTAAATGCCCTTGTAGAAAGTCCTTCTTCAACTTCCTTGCAGGCCCCTTTTAGGTACTGGACACAACAGTCTATCTGTAATACCTCCTTACATAGTACTATGCTATTAAAAAAAACATAAGTAACATATTTCATAGATATAATTATCCCCTTTCAACAGAACAGTTGAAAAAACTCTGATCAAAAGTTGGACAATTTCTTTTAAATTAGTTTTATTTATGAAGTTATTACTTTTGTGAAACACAATTTGTCCAACTCTATTAGAGAACCACCAAATAAAACTATAGAAAAGGGTATGAAAATATAGGCAGTCAATAATTATCTGAAATCTTAAGAACTGAGTTGAGAGCATGGCTTGTCTAACTCAAGTGACTTGCTTATAAACATATAGGAAGTCTGTAGAAGAACTGATCTATATTCTTTAATGTATTACTTAGTATCAAGTCTTTGAGGCAAAAAACTTCAGACTCCTGTGTTTATATGCTACTCCATAAAATTAGAATATTTTGAAAAATACTTTGCAATATTTATGACAATTTGGAATGAATGTAGAAGGACAATCAACAATATTGTTAACAACAGTATTAACATACATGCTCTCTGCACAGTGTTTATCACCCTACTCAGGGAGGGCCCCTTATTTCTCCACATCACAAGATTGTTCCCATCACAGGGATCACTGCGGAAGCTCTGCTACATGTAGGGCTTTTACAAGGGAATCAGAGCCACCAGTACATTCAGAGAAAGTGCAAAAATGAAACTGATTTGGGAAAGTTAGATCAAATGGTGCCTACACATTTGAGGAACAAGCATACATATTTTGGGAGAGATTTCTTAAAAACTGTTGCTCATAAAACAGGATTTCTATTAAAACAAAGAAGCCAATCTTTATTCATCCTTGTCAGCAACGCTCCATCTTGTCAAATACAGGCTATTAACTGCAGGAACTCCTCTGACAAGGACACTCCTCAGCATCTGTAATTATCTAATTATAATTTTAAAAAAAGAAAAATAAGTGTTACAGCACAGATGACTGACTGAAGACAGAAGTCACAGAGAATGTTAGGAAAATGGAAGAAAAAGTGTGTGAGAGTGAGCAAACTTCACTTTCTCATATGTGGAGTGAGAAAGATTACACCTGTCCACGCTGGTGTTGGGTTTGGATCTGCTTGTTTTCCTTGCTTCTTCTGCTTCTCTCTTGCTACGTGCAGACTCCATACTGACACAAAAAGCTTAAATTAAAGGCTCTGTTAGGGGTAGTACCAGCAGAGGATAAAATATTGCTAATAACCCTGGACGGAGTCACAGGAAAGGTAGATGGCTTCTCCTGGGAACACAAAGGAGATTGCAGAGAGCTTTTGTCCTGGAAATCAGATCCTGAGCAGGATCATCAAGAGCAAAAAAAAAATAGCTCTTCCTTGCTCTCTCTAGGCACTGGCAGTTATGCACAAAAGGAAATTGTATTACTGTGCCTGGAAGGAGCAGTGCACACCCATGGACTCACATCCCACCTCAGGTATTGTCATCCCTGAGCTGGCACCTTAGAGAGTCCAATCAATTAAAAGCATTTAAGCTTGACTGCCAACAACAGCTCCTGCCCTACTCCCTCTTTGGCACAGTTGGGCACATCTGATTCTTCAATCCTTGCAGCATGGGATCTGACCTCCTGCTTCAGCCAGTGTGGCTGTGAGTCAGTGGATTACCTGGGCACAAGGTGGGAGTTCTGTGTTACAGCTGCTTTTAAAGCACAGCAGTATGTTCACAGTAGAAGGCACACACGACACTCTCTGCATTGGTCCCTGTCCTATACACATTTGTGTAGTCACCCTCTCTGCCCAGACAGAATATTCTACACAATTATTTATCAGCTTCACATGACAAGGCCTGTTCCCACTGTGGGATTTGGATGCTTTTTTGAATTTCAGATGTTACTGCTCGGGGCTGTGTTTGAACTCCTCATCTTGAAACTGCTATCTCATGGCCCTAGAGTGGCCAGACAAGTCTTCCCAGTTATGAAGAATCACCTTGGAGTAGTGTAGGAGAGCCTGGGTCTCTTTTGGGTTCCAAGTGGCTAATCCTGGTAGAGGCATTTTAATATTTCCTTAAGCTTCAGTATTAACGTTTCTTTTAAATGTGGCAACAAAATGAGAAATCAGCACACCCAGTCTTTGTGGTTTTATAGTGGCACTATAAATGAGTGCTGCACAGAAGAGGTACAGCACAAGGGCATGAATTTCTGCTGAAAGAAAGGAATATTGCAACATCTGCTGGAACACGTCAGAATTATTTAACTTTATTTAACTAATAGTCACTGCGATTAAGATGACTCACAATTAATCAGATTAGCAGTGAAGGTAACTAAAGTTCGTCTTTCAATGTATGGTGTTCTCAAAAAGCAGAATTACTGTTTTAGGCCACTATCATAGAAATCAATGTTTGGATCAGTATTTGATGAGAAGTCCCAAGGAAACAGGCAGACAACAGAACACAGTATTTGTGAAAGGACACCAGGATCACTTCAGGTCCATGAATATAGTGTACAGCATTTCAAAGCAGGAGTTAATAATACTACTGTTTTCCCACCAGAGTTCACTTTATTGCTTCTTTAGGAGTAAAGGGTGGGACC